>CAJNIZ010012891.1:188711-222187 GCA_905231905.1 Symbiodinium pilosum
GGGCTCGCCTCTGTCCCATCATCTGTTTATGGCGCCCTCCTCTGTGCGGACATCTTCCACCTCCATTTATGCTCCTACCCCCCCCCCCCCCCCAAGAATTGCAA
Organism: Symbiodinium pilosum; assembly: GCA_905231905.1. Classification (NCBI taxonomy): domain Eukaryota; class Dinophyceae; order Suessiales; family Symbiodiniaceae; genus Symbiodinium; species Symbiodinium pilosum. Next base: position 188,816 of record CAJNIZ010012891.1, read on the forward strand.
TCTTTCTGGGCCCTGATGGAGTAAGTGTACACCGCCACGACTGAGCAGCAAGAAGAACGAGCGCGGGTGCAGCGAGTCTCAAGGTTCCAAGGGCGGTCCTTAGACTTGTTGGAAATTAGTGGGGACTTCAGGAATATGTTGGGTGGACCCCCCATCCTGTAGTAGTGGCTATAGGGGATAATGAGGATTGTATTAGGGTCCATTGCATTCCTATCGTAGCACTGTTATCACTATCACAGGGTGGGGGTCCACCTACGGAATATGTTATTCCCTTACTCCCTACTAGCCACCAGTATGTAGAGAATGTAGAGGTCTGTGGCAGCCAAACGAATGGTCGGAAGTACCCTTTGCCAGACCAACATTGAAGCCCAAAGGGACCCTACAAGAATTCCTGTCCTTTTGTAGGGTGTAGGGTTTAGGGTTTAGGGGGTTTCCATGTGATTTTGGGAAAGGTAACACATATGTGCTCTCAGGATTCCTTACTGCATTTGAGAGCTTCAAAAAGAATAAACCCTAAACCCTAAACTAGCCCAGGTTCTTTGAAAGCAGTTGGCCACTCGCTCTGGTCAGTAGGTGAGGCAAAGCTAATGTCCTCAAAAACCCTAAACCCTATAGTCCCCCCTTAAGTAAATAGAATATGGGGTATATGGGGATCTTATTATGATATACCCAAAGCCGTATTCGATCTACTTACGGGGGACTATAAGCCCTAAAGCAAGAAGTCCACCACAAGAGCAAGATGATCGGAGACCAGACGTCCGTCACGTCCACGAGTATCAACCACCGCAGAAGACACACAGCATTCCTTGAGGTCGTAAGTGATGAAGATATGGTCCGGAAGGCATGGCAGGTCGTCATCCGCTGCAGGCCCTTGTTCTACATTGGGATGCTGTCAAAATGTTGACTTCTTTGGCTTTGGTATACCTGAACCCAAAAAGTATGTAGAATGATTGCCTTTTGGTATCTTACCTACTTGTGGTCTTCAGGTAATAGTTTTCTGAAAAGAATTGTAACCTTTGACCCAGAGTCGGAGTGTCCCTGGCTGCCCAGCACAGAGGGATGGAACCTCAAAAGGGAATCCCGCGGACCGCATGGTCACCTGAAGGGCTCTGAATTAGCTGGGAATCAAGGAACGGAAAAGAAAATGGAGACTACTGTAATGGGGTTATGTAGGATTTCGAAGGAAGGGAAAAGAAAATGGAAACTATTATGATGGGTTGTGCCGGGACTACTAATTATACGGATCCACTCTTTCATTCACCAAAGGTCACCTGAAGGGACCTGAACTCCTCCAGATTGTCGAGCCGGCTCCCGAACCTAGGGTTTGGGTTTGGGGTTGAGGGTTTGGCTGTAAGAATCATGGAGAATCAAATGAAAACGAAAATGGAGAATGGTGCTAATCTAGGGGTCCATATAGGGGTATTACCGCCAAGATGGTAAATCAGATGGGAAATGACATGGAAACTGGGATTGTATAAGGGTTACTGCAGTTACATTAATAACAATAATAATAGTAGTAATATTAATGATACTGGATTTTGGTAACCCCTATAATGGAGAATCAGCTGCAAAACAAATGCAAGATGAAAAGGATTCGGTGCTTTGAATGGGATTTCAACAAGGGCTTACAGGGATAGGGGATTTTGGTAATCCCATCCACCCCAAACAAATTGGGACACTACAATGGTCATATGATAATTATCTAGGGTCCTTCTTTCCGAAGGTGGTGGGGGCACCAAAGTCCTCTTGTAAAGAAGCCTGTTTAAATGCGCAGATACTTACATCCCCGTGATTCAGGATTCTGCACAAAACGCGTTTGGATGTTGCATGCCCTAGTCTAACTACAGCCAATGTGAGCTCGTCTAAGCAAGTTAATTTGCTCGGATTCATCACCGTTTTCGTCAGGGCTCCATATCGGGAATCTAAGTTAAACTTCTCGACAACAATCCCTAAACTATAACCCTAATCCCTAAACCCTAGACCCTAAATCCTAATCCCTTAACCCTAAGCCCGAAAGCGCGCCGAGAAACTCCTAGCTGCACACATTAAAGTCCCCGGCCACCATTGCCAATGGCACATGATGCTTTGCAGACTGCTGCTCGGACAACCTCAGATTTAAGCCTAACCTCCTCGGTTTAGGATTTAGGTGTTTTTTTAATCGGACTTTTGTGTTTAGGATTTAGGGTTTAGGATAGACATCCGCAGTATACATAATGTTGGGACTTTTGATTATTCAGTGCGGGGGGAGGGGGGGGGTATATGGTTACGGGGATCGCAGAATCATGGGGTGATAGCGGCCGTCCTCAGGGTGTATAGATAGGGTTTATAGGGTTTAGGGCTTGTAGGGTTTAAGGTTTAGGGTTTATAGGGATTGTCGGGTTTATAGGGTTCAGGATTTTTCAGTTTACCGCGCAGGGTGTACAAGGAAACAACAGTCCGAACTGCCCGGGCGTTTATCTTGGGTGTGCCCTTATTTGCGCCCAGAACACGGCCTTCCCTACCATATCTTATCATCGGGACCCCGAAAAGAGACCCTGATTCTTGAAACACTGCATTGTTGCCATATCTCCCAATACGGGTCCCCAATTTCTGGAACCATAATCGGGGATGCTTGATTTCAAGAACCCATGCGATGTTCACCAAAGTTGTAGACCTTAACCTTAACCCCGCAAGGCACCAAAACCCGCGAACCGAAAGCTCCGAATCCGAAACCTATAAGCTCTTTACCCTGAATTCTAAACTTCTAAACCCCAAACATCTAACCTTTATACCCTAAACCTTGCAACCCTGAAGGACGCACCCAAAATTATCAGGGGGTTGCTGTGGTTTCTGGCCCCCAACACCTTTAATTCCGTATGAGGGCTTAGTAGGGCTTGGCCGACCCTAAACCCTAAACCCGAAACCCTGATTAATAAACCCCCTCCCCTTAATAGGGATTATAATAGGGACCCTAACCCCCAAACCCTAAACCCTATACTACATCATGGGTCTACATTATGAAATTGCTGCGGCTTGCTGGCACATCCCTTGCTCGTTGAGCCAGCTGCTTCCACTGCAGCTGCCTGACGCTTCGCCAGCGAGGATGGTGGGAATGCTCCTGGGTCTTTAGAGTTCAGGGTTTAGGGTTTAGGGGTTTAGGGGTTTAGGGTTCAGGGTTTAGGGTTGAAGGTTTAGAGTTTAGGTTTCAGAGTTTAGGGTTTAGGGTTTAGAGTTTAGGGTCTAGGGCATGTATATGAAGGGATTATATGGGGTTATATAAGGATACATAGCACTACATATAGGGTTACATATATATATATATATATCTATATATATATAGGGTTAGAAAAGGATATATAAGGCTATATAAGGACACATAGGATTTAGGAATTAGGGTGTAGGATTTCCCGAAATCAAGGGTACGTTGTTAGGGGCCCCCGTAATAAGGATTATGGTGTTTGGGTGTCTAAATTGGTGTCCTCCCATTTAGGGAAACTACCATATATGCATATAAGAATGTACGCTATACTCAATACACCTTGTTGCGCTTTAGTACCCTAGAAGCCCAACTCTAAACCCTATAATGGCACAGACACCAGGTGAGTGTTGAAGATCAACAGCTCCCGAGATTCGGCCTGACACGCTGCTGCTACGTTAGATGGACAAAAATCTTGCAAGACCCTACATGCATGAATGCGGCAATCTTTGCTGTAGCGCGCAGTTGCACTCATACAGGTTTGTGTTCACGCGCAGTACCGCCGCTGCTAGCACGGCTGTGGAAGATATTACAAATTCCGGCCATGCATGCCGGATGCAATCAAGATGGTGCAGAAAGGATCGCTGAAAGTAGCGCTTTGCATTCAGAATGAAGGCGTACATGACAAGAAGAAGCTAACTACATGAGAAGGTCATGTAAGGTCCGTCTGCAGAGACTCATCCAGTATGTAAGGACTTAGAAGAGAAACTTTTCAATGGCTGGTTCAATCAAAAATGCTGTGACCCATAGTGTCCTCTCAGTGTTCATTGGGAAGCTAAGCCACAAAGGAGCGAACATCAACAAAACATCCGAATGTTGGCCGAACCCTTAGACGGTGGTATCCCAAGTTATTTCGCTGCTAAGGGTCTACGTTCTGGGGTTTCGTGGCGTTCCATACCAGTGCAGAATACACTTCTGGAATGGTGCTAGTGCAGTTAGCATGGTGGGGGGTGCTACTACTACGTTCAACGCATGCCCCCTAAACCCTAAACTGTAAACCTCTAAACCGATCCTAAGCCCTAAACCCCAAACCAACCCCACGCTATAAACCCTAAACCCACCCCAGGCCCTAGACTCTAAACCAACCCTAAACCCTATACCAACCCCAAATTCGAACCATGTAAACCCTAAACCCCATACCCCGACTTAAAGCAACTGCTCGTCACCTTGTCGTTGCATGTAAGGCCCACGTCGATGACAACTTCCAGCCAACCCTTCGCCTGGCTGTTGGTACGAAAAGAAGGCTGCGGGGTCTGGGGGTTCAGGGTGTTTGGGGTTTAGGGGTTTTGGGTTTAGGGGTTGGAAAGAATGGAAACGAGAATGGAACCACCTTGGAGGCTTGAAGGACCAAGGGTTTGTAAGCATTTATAACTACCCTGGGGATCCAAATAGCCCAATGTGGGTAATATGTACAGACTTCAGGGCCTAATGTAGGTATTATTTGTATATTCGGATCCCTGTAAGGTTAAGGATCTACAGCATTCAGGGTTTAAGGTTTCTGGTTTAAAGAGGGCTTGGGGCCTAGGGCTTGGAGTTCCTGAGAGCTAGTAATTCATCGTAGCTGGGCATATAGCCTCATTCTAACCCTCGAAACGGGTAGGTTCTCCCAAGTACAAGTAGGCTTAAAATCCCCGTTATAAGTACTTACTGCGTCGCATGAGCCTCCAAGCATTATATCCTTAAGCCCCAAACCCTAAACCCTCCACAGAAGTTTCACTCTTCCCCATGATCCCAATATTGCCCCATATGAGTAGTGTTTTTTTTGGTGGTCGAACCTAATAAGATTATATTCCTTATAAAAAAACACTATACCCCAAAAGGAGGATATAATCTTACTCTATATTGGGTACCATAGTATCCCCAAATAAAATACTACGCATATTTAGCCCTGCTAAGGACTAGCAAGTCGCAGTGACTTTGCGGCGAGAGTTGAAGGTCTCATGGTGCTGACGGACGATGGGATACCTGGAGGACTGGAGGGTGAGCGTGAAGAAAAGCCATCATCGTTCTCATGGGAGCTTAAAGTACCTGGACCCCCAAAAAGGCTTGAAAAAAAAGGATGGCCCACGACATCCCAAAAACATGTTCTTCTCCGTACCTTTGAGTTTAGAGTAGTCTGTCAAATTCGGAGGGTCTCCAACAAAGACCCAGGTACTTCGAGTAGACGACTAGGCCAGAACTCTGCCCTAAGAGTGGCACAGTAGCCTGAATGCAATGGGGGTATATTGGGGTTATATTCGGGAACTACAATTTAGGGTTTGGGTTTCGGGTTTAGGGTGTAGACCCCTGTCGGGAGATTAGGGTTCAGGGTTTGGGGTTTATGATCTAGGGTTTAGAGCTTAGGATTCAGGGTTTAGGTTCTCATGTGCAAACTGGGGCTGTCGGTATGGAAGTGAACGACTCTTCAAAAAAGCTTTTCTTTTTTTACAATATGTACCCATACTATGATATGTATCCATTTTATGGCAACTCTTTTTCAATGATAACTTCCATAAATAGGGGGATCCCTTATATACTCCAAACAGCGAAAATCCTTATTATGGGGATCCCTCCCTAAAACCCCCAAACCCTAAACCCTCAGCCCTAAACCTTCTAAACCAACATTTCCAGAAACCGCCCAAGTTCCTCAACACCTGAACCCTAGCCATACTGTGGATGGAGGAAATCTTGCACCACCTAATAATATTGACCATATCCCAATGGCCAGAGTATTTTGGGGATCCTAGGTGGTGCAAGATTTCCTCCATCCACCGTCGTTCCTAAACAGCGCAGCCTGTGGGGAGGTCTGATGCACAAAGCCCAACTCTGAGAAAAGCCTGTGCGCTGCTCGGGCCTCACTGTTCCTTAGCAGGGGTTAGCGGTTGAGGGTTTAGGGTTGAGGGGTTGAGGGTTTAGGGTCTAGGGTGGTTAATGGTATCCATGGGGGGGATATTCATTACAATCTAGCAAGATGAAATGGTATTCTAGTAGGGCTAAATACTCACCACATTAGGGACTGGAAAGAATGGAAATGTCTGTCCCATTTGTGGTTGAGGGCTCATTACACCACAAAGCCGCTACTGAATCTTACCCTTAATAAATAATGGTACTCTCTTGAAGATGTTTATCATCAGTAGGAGGTTGGGGGGGGTTATTACTCGAGGAAAGGGTTACACTCTAACAGCGCCAATGGCAGATTGCTAGGGGACCCAAATGTGGGAGGATTTTAACTTCAGTCAGTCAGTTAACTTACAGTCCCCAAAATTGACACCTAATACCAAGACCCTCACCAATGCGCCTAAGGACGCCATTATACACTCACCAAGAACAATAATAACAACTTTACCTTTACCTCAAATAGCACAAAATGCCTTAGAAGGACCCTGGAAGCAAATTAGTTACAGGCGAATGCATGGGAGTTTTAGGGGGTCTGTCTTCTGACTCAGCCTGTGCACCCTATAGGGGTCCCTTTTTGTGCCAAATCACCTCCCGGTAATAATATTAGGCTTGAGGGTTTAGGGTTCATAGTAGGGTGGGGTGTGTCATTATCATGAAAATGGGAATATGAAAGGAAATCAATATCCAAGAAAGTGTCCTTCAACCGGTAGTTATCCCTAAAAGCATAAAGGACTTCTATCTGAACCCCAAGCGTATGCAGGTACATTGTCCCAAAAACCTAACAATAGTCAAACATTGCATTGTTTTGCATACTTTGGGATTCCAGGTAAAAAGTTCTGGGTTTAGAGTTCAGGGCTTAATAAGGATCCAGGTTCAAGTAGAAGGGCCCCAAACCGAAAACAAACATCTCCTGCACGACCAGGACGTCCACTGAAAGTCGCTCTAGCTCCTCTTTTAATGCCACCAGCCGTTGCAGTCTGTCTCGGCCACCAGCATAGAATGAATTCCAAACATTCTGAGACATCACCTGGGATATAGTTGGGTGCTATGAAACATGATCATGCTTATTCTGTAGCAGGTGGATACTGCGCAGTAGACTATACAAAACACGTAACATGCGCTAAACCCTAAACCAAACATGTAACATGCCATTCAACAAGAAACCAGTTACCCGTACGCGCGTCTGGTGGCCGTTACCGCCGCGGACAGCTGACTCGCAAAAGCATGGTTGTCGCGACTGAGACCTGGCTAAGGGTTTCGGGTTGCCTAACAAAAAGCGGCAAACCCTAAACCCCGATCCCCCAACACTTCGCGGCTCTGAGAAATGGTAGTTTCGCTAGATAGGGAAACCCCAATATAACCCAAAAAACTATAATCCTTATTAATATAACGACCCTGGCAAAAAGGTACCCCAAATTTTGGGAACCACCAAATCCACCTCTGAGAGAGGAGGCGGGTGCAGCCCCAGACTGCCATCCCGGCAGCAGCCGAACCACATGCGATCCGAGAAGCCATGGCAACCAAACAATGTAGAATCAAATGGAGAATCAAATGACACACAAAATGGAAAATGAAATGAACAATAATAACACGGAGAACTAAAGTGGGACATAAACTTGAAAATTTATTGTACAATTCGACTATATAGGAGTCTCTAAGGTTGAGGGAGACCAGGGTTTCGGGGGGCAGGGTGTAGGGTTTGGGAATTTGAGGATCTTAGGCTTTAGCGTGTAGGGTTGGGCGGCGGTCAGGGTGTAGAATGTACGGTGTGATGCTTTGGGGTTTGGGGAGTGCGGCAGGCGCTTAGCGGGGCAGGGGGTCTTCAGCATATTTAAGAAACACAAACTCTACGATGAACCTCGCAACTGCGTTTACATGTTTTACCTCCAAGCACTGCATACCACTCGGCAAGGGTACCTTCTGACGCGTTCCAGCACGGCATAACATAGAGGGTGCCACTAAGCCCGCTGCCCGGAGGCTCACATAACTACACATCTCGAGCCTGGAGAAATGCCTCCTTTGAATCTGGAACCGGGTGCAGACATGAACTTCTTCCTCCGAATGCAGGCTTTTTGCTGGGACTCCTGCAGAACCAGTGGTTACCGTCCATATGAAGTCCCCGCCGTCAGTCTGCATCTCAAAAGCGGTGAGCACGGCAACGAAGTCCTGAACTGGCCACGAGATGAATGTGGAAGTCCCTTGTGCGCGACCAGCTTGCTGCGAAACCTATATACCCCATTTTTATATAGGAGTTTCCATATTCTTTTCCATTATCCCCTATATTACCCCAATGCACTATAGTAGCTTCCATTTTCTTTTCCTTTATCCCCTATTATAACCCCAATGTACCATAGCAGATTCCATTTTCTTTTCCATCATCCCAAAAGCCTGTGGCCTGAGGTGAAGACGTATGGCTGCAGGGCCGAGAGGTGCACTGCCCAGTCCCCGCGAAAATGGACTTCAACATCCTCATCTGCAGCGTGGCGGCCTTAAGAACTTGAGACCAGGAAAGTATAGGGGGGATATACGGGTTATATAGGGATATATATGGGGGTTCTATAAAGGTTATATAAGGATAAATCGGGGTTATATTGGGATATATAGGGGCTATACTGCGATAATGGACAAGAACATGGAAACTATAATAGGGTACTTATATATATATACGGAGAGAGAGAGAGAGAGACAGAGAGAGAGAGAGAGAGAGAGAGAGGGGGAGTTCCTCCAGTCGCAAAAACACGAAGCCATGAGAGGAAGAGAGGGAGATAGACACGCAGACTTGCTGGTTGCTGCTACTGAGGGATGAAAGGCGTAAAAAAAGAAAATTGATATTTCTCTGTCATTAGGGGTAGAAAGGGGCTACTGTAGGAATCCGTGTCTCCATTTCCTCCCAAAATCTGAAAGCAAAGAGAAATGAGCAAGCAGGAAGATAATCCCCTCCCCGCAATACCAGACGTCCCCACCCCCCCTAATTTTGAATACTCCCCGTTGTGGTAAAGTACCAAATATTGGGAGTATCTAATATTAGAGGGAGTGAGGGGGTTTAACATTAGGGGGAGGGGTTTAGGCAGAGAAAGGGTGCACAGTCAGAGTCAGGGTGCTGAGGGAAAACTCTACAGGTTTGGGGCTTTGGCTTTGGAGATTTAAGGTTCAGGGTCCAGTTGAAGTAGATAACGCCCTACATTCAGAATTCTAGGGATCCTTCAAGTTTATCCCCCTAAAGGCTATCAGGGAGACCCTACACCCTTAACCATACGGTAGGAAATTTGACCCCAAACCCAAAACCCTAATGGCTGTATCAGGCCTGCATCTTGCTCCAGACGTCCGTGAAGCCGGAGATACGCCGCCTTATGCCCCCAAAGCTGCTTGAAGTAATGAAGAACTTTCGCTACCCGAACGCCTACATGGATACCCCCTCATCATCATATGATAGTTCTTGGGTCCTTATTCTGGGGGGGTTGGAGTAACTAAATTCCCCTTTTTCAGTCAAGGTTCAGGTTCAGAGACACTGGCAATTGTCAGCGGTGCTCTTGCCCCCTGCTTCCCAGACAGAGCTAGGACAGCAACTAATACCTCCAGGTCTCTCAGGATGTAGGGCACACAAAAGCCGGCCATATGTTTGGAAACTACCTCACTAAGTCGATGCAAACTGGTGCATCGGCGAATGCGAATCCTTTTCATGCTCTTGCTGCAGTCTTCACCGATGTCTCACGGTGGATGGCCAAACCTGCATGACCCTAAAGTATACCCTAGTCTCACACTGCCAACGATTTTCGTATATGAGGTCACGCTGGATGTTGTCCATCAGCAATCGATCGTGAGGCAGTTGCCATGGAGCAGGCCACTACCCTCCCCCGATTTAGCATGGAACCCTCAAAAGGCCCCTAGAAAGACAACCGTCCCCAGCTGGGGTTCCATGTTACTGGGGTGGAGGGTAAGTGTGCTGAAAGTCAGACGCCTGACGCCTCAGCAACCCTTGCGCAGCACATGCGCGCATGGCCTCGGGCCTGAAGAGCTTCTTTTCCTTTAGGGCTGCAAGGGCCTGCACATGAGAGAGCCCCATGCCGAGTGAGGATGCGTAAAAATGGGACCCTGTTTTGAGGCACTGCCGACTTGAATTACTGTCCATTGTTGATTCAATGTAACCGGATTAGGAACACTCAGGCGCTGGGCTCTCATGGGCCCTGACCCTCGACCGCATGAGCATCACCATTTCAAGCGGAACTATGTACAGACTTGCAGAGGCAGACCTAGACTTTCCGCTTTCTTTTGTAGGATACGTTCTACATGTCTTGCTGGGTTTTTCAAGAATAGAATCTTTGGAAACATGTTCAACAGTGGCTCAATTCCAAAACGCCTTCCCGACCACTTTCTGCTGGCTAAAACCCTTTGCGGGCAAGTCCAAACAAGGGTCCCCCTTATGCCTTATACCCACAAATCCCAAAACGCCCTATTACACGGACTCCATGAAAGAACTCGCATTTTTGGGGAAGCCCGCAGCCCCTACATATCCCAATGAACCCCAGCTTCCACGTGATTTTCCTTCTACTTTCCATGCAACCCTATATAACCCCATTTGCGAAGCCTAGTGCTGCCCATCACGCCCTTTTGTGGAAGAGGCAGGGCGTGCCAGACTGGCGAGTTCATGCTTTGGCTTTCCAGATAGGGCAGACGCTTTACTGGGCTGGTGTCAAGGACCCCAAAATAATCTGTGCTATGTGTAATATACATCTGCGTCAGGTAACTTCATTTAAGCTTAGGTTCCTTTACAGCAGGCCGGTGTGTAGACTGCCCGAGCCTACAGCCCTAACAGAGGCCGGTAGGCTCGGCTCAGCGGTACCGGTGGGGGGGGACCTGAACTGGAGACCGCACTTCGGAAGCAAGCTCAGCAGCTCAACGAGAAGCCTCGGTTGGCGAAACTTGGCTGCAGAACGCATTCTGCAACTGTTTGGGTTTAGTGCTTAGTTATCAATCAAAGTGTAGCTGTGGAGCTTCTTGCAGCAGCATCATTCTCAGTAGCTGGATGTTATTCTGAATTCAGTCGAAATGGATGCTACGCGTGCGCTAACGGATGAAATCTTTCCCCTCCACCCCTGCTTGGCCCGTATAAAGGAGCTCATCAAGCTCCTAGTCAAAGCATCCTGCAACCATTTCCGGGGGTGTCACAAATGAGGGGGCCAGCTACAAACTCTAGGACTATGTGGGGATTACATGGCATGGGATGCTTTAGGCGACAGGATGGGAATCTCCCATATCATTGTTCGCAGGTAGTGCTCGTATGTTTATGACTACGATTGCTTTTTCTGGAAACTTGTGACTCATTGCTTCATTATCTATGTTTGTCTTTCGGCACACCTTGCAGGATGTACTACGACCAACACACCCGCCTAAGACATGTAAGCCTTGTTGCGAACCCCTCAATCCCTCAGCCAAGCCGCTCGACTCACTGGACCCTAGAAAATACGCACTCAACCCGAGACCTCAAAACTCAAGACCCATGCCATATCGCAGCTTGAAGAGCTGGGCAGTCGCATCATGTTTGTTTCTGCCTTCCACTCCCGCTGCTGCTTATCATTTCTTCATCTTCAAATTTCTGAGGGGGGACGAGGCTGACAACCGCTGCTGTGACTTCTACTCCCAGTTCTTCATTATGATCCAGGCACTCTGGCAACAGCGGATTCGAAACCCAGAGTCGAATCTGAAACTTTCCACAAAACGCTTCCGGCGGGCCTGCCGGTCTTTCCCTACACATGGACGTTACAGAAGCTACGCGCCCCAAACCCTAAACCCTGCCCGAAAGGTCTTGAAACAAACCTTCAGCCCTCAACGTTAAACCCTGTATGAAAAACCGACACTTCAACAAGCACAAAACCAACATCCCAACTCCAAGAAAGTTGACGGCCAAAACCTGTCCCGACAACCCTAAACCCTCAACCCTAAACCTAAGCCCTAAACCCTAAATAGTAGTTTCCATCTTCTTTTCCATTATCCCACTATGACCCCAATATAACCCTGTTCTACTGAATCCTGAACCGCCAATCAAACAAAGGAGCCTGTAAATTTTCCGCAAAAACCTTGTTGCTCGCTGCAACTTGGCTCGCGGGACAGACCTCAGAAGGGTCTCTGACATGGAGATGGACAAGGGCTTTTGATAGAGGGGCTGGGCCTTCCAGTATGTTCCCCTTAGAATTTAGGGTTCGGGATTCTGGCGATTTTGGGATTTAGAGTTTCGGGGACTGCCATTTTGCAGTCCAGGATTTTGGGGGGTTCGTAGAGCTCGAGTTTTAAGAGGTGTCGGAAATTGGTAATCGGTTGAGGCTCTGTCAAACCAGCCAACCCCTTACCAACTCAGACCGTGTGGACTACTTTGCGCTTCTGGAGGGAGTATGTGGGATTCTACAAGGTCTTTGAAGGGAGCGTGTAAGCGTGAGGCAATGTTGAGCCAAGTTTGTGGCGACGGGTCGACATATCCGAACAAGCAGAAGCCCGGTGCAAAAGATTTCCAAAAGGCCACCCAAATCTTAACCCATCCAAACAAAAGTTGAAACCTGGCACTGAGACCGAAGCCTACATCATATCCAAAACCCTGAAGCCGAAACCCGGCCCTTAACTCTGGGCCGCAAAGCTAAACCCTAAACCCTTCACTGGAAAAATGAACCCTAGACCCAAGCCCAAAAGTATAATATGACATACTATAATGTAGATATATTATAGTATAATATAATAAACCCTGGACCCAGAGCCCTGTAGTCGGAGACCTAAGACACTCAAATCCAGGGCCCTAAAGCCTAAAGTTCCCTAAGGGCCCAGGGACCCAAATAGTAGGGTTTTAGGGCCCAAATACCATAATATTAATTGTGCTCTAATACCCTATTATTTGGGTCCCTGCACCCTTAGAAGTTCCAGAGCTGCCTCCTGCGTGTCCTCAAACGCCTGGCCGACACATGCCACCAGGATAGGAGGGCTCACAAGGTGGGGAAAAGGAAGGTGGGTTTAGGGTTTAGGTGTAAAGAAAGGTGGGTTTAGGGTTTAGGCGTAAAGGAAGGTGGGTTTAGGGTTTAGGGTTATAGGATGTTATAGGAAATAAGCCCCAATATAGTAGAGTATATACTAGGGATCCTCTAACCCACCTACCTTCATCCCACGTTTTTGAGCCCCCTGATAGGAGGCGTTGAACTACGTAGCCAGAAATGCAGGGCTCAAATATGTGGCTAGAGGGTTTACGTAGCGTTTAGGGCTGTACTTTATCTTGGCTTTGCTTTCTCTTTTACAATCCTTACTGAGCTGGGCCCGTGTTAAGGACAGCCAAATGAGCTATCGATACCAAAGTAATCCGACATATCCAAATGCCTTAGGTCATCAGATCTCAACATAAAGCAGAAGAGACTGTAGACGTCCCCTTCAAGCCATGAAAATGGAAGAGACCACAACTGTTGATGGACACCACCCTGCATGACCCTACATACCAAGAACCTGGGAATTCTGGCGTAATGTACTTCGGGAAATGGCCCTAAACCCCAACTCCCAGACGGTACACCCTAGACCCAAAACATGTTCTTCTCCATTATCCCATGATAACCCCTATATATACCCTATTATCTTGTAATAGTTTCCATTTTTCCATTATCCCAATATAACCCTAAACTCTAAATTCTAAAACTTAAACCCTAGACCCTAAACCCTAAAACTTAAACCCCAGGCCCTAAACCCTAAACCCTAGACCCTAAATTTTGAACATCGGCCGGAGTCATCCTCAACGTTCTACCCAGGCCTCGACTGCGTCCCGATATCTCTCGAGCTTCAGCATGACCAGGCCTGCCAATATTCCCAGGGTCCCTTCTTGCCCTTCGAATTCGTGTTTAGGGTTTAGGAGTTTAGGGGTTTAGGGTTCAGGGTTTAGGGCTAAAACCTCAAATGCAGCCCCGTCATCATCAGGATTGCGGCTGTGAGAACCTGATTTACGGGCTTATAACCCCGCTTCTAACTACCCATGAATGTCCAGGCAATATCCCTTCCTGTTGCTGAAACCAGACAACCAGAAAAGGGATGCAGACTTGAAGTAGTTAAATGTAGGGAAGCACGTTAGTTCACGCTGGAAGGAAACTTAACTTGATTATACCTAAACCCTAAACCTTCCACACTTTAACCCTGAAACCCCAACAATCCATTGAAGCAGGTACCCAAAACACCCTTAACTTCTGAAGCCTCAAACCCTCAACCCATAACCCTCACCCCGTACACCCTTCTGCAGATTCCTTCCCTGGTCAGGTCTGAAAATGATCCTACTTCCTCTACAATCCTACCATAGCATATCCCTAAACCCTAAACCCTAAGCCCCCACTAGAATCCCACGGGAGCCTCGCCCCGAGAGAGCGCCGAAATGGCGGGGCACGATGTCCAGGGTCTCACAACCACATGAGCCCTTGTCTAAACTCCTAGTATATCCCTTAATAGGCCCTACAATAGTCCCCTATATAATCCCCTAAATAACACCCTTTAAGGAGTTTAGACTACAGTACACATGGACATGGGATTAGGGTTTAGGGTTTCAGGTTTAAATAGATTTTGGATCAAACGAGGGGCCCCTTTCGCACCACAGGAATACATGGGGACAACTATGGGTAGTTTGAACATCTCCCACATGGGGGGGCTCTTAACACAGTTGATTTTTGAGAGGGGATTGGAGCTTGAGTTTTTGGCGTTGGGGTTTAGGGACTTAGCCTGAGGTTTAAAGAGACATTCCCCGCTGTACGTGCAATAGTCCACAGGCATTTTCGGCTTTAGGGTCTATAGGCTGTAGGGGTCTCAGATCAAGGGCTTGGAGTTCAGGTGTTTCGGGATTGGGGCTCTCGGACGGATGTACACAAACAAGACAAACAACCTTGGAGGAAGTTGACAGGCTTCCATAAAATTTGATCATCATTCTCCCCCTCTCCCACTCTTTTTCCCTCTCTCCCTCTCTCTCTCACTCGCCGCCCCCCCCACCCACCCGCTCACTCACTCATTCGCTCATGCGAGGGCAAACTAGCTCCAAAAAATCCAGGTGCCCAAAGGTAGGTGGCCTAAGGCCTGCAAAAAAGAAGACGTGGCTCAAGTTCCCACTACTTCAGAGTCACGGATAGACATACTACAACTGCGGCTACCTTGTGCGCACCTCTGTTTAAAACTATCCATGAACCTCCCAGTATCATTTGCGCAGGATGCGGCCCAACCTTGTCGATTTCTGCAAGGGACTGATCGTAGAATCCCAGCAGGTAGTTCACCTTATCGGAGCTTGCATGTAAAAGAAAGACACAAGATGTGGCACTTCCTCGGCATTCTCCATTTTGAAGCCCTCACAAACAATTGGGACTTTCTTGGTTTCATCTTTCGTGTCATAGCCCCACTCACACAATTGGCGTTTCTCCCCATGATTCTAGATACCTGGACCTCGAAAGTGCGTAGAATTATAGCCTTTTGGGCTGTTTTTAGGAGTTTAGGGCTATAATTTTACATACTTTTGGGGTATAGGTAGGCACTACGCACCTACGCCCCAGAGCTGAATATGCACGACATCTAAGCGACAACAGCCACAGTAATGACGAAGAGCCCAGTCATACAAAACCTGCCGCTGCCCAGAGGTGGCTGGTGCAGTGACCATAACGAAATCGGTTGATGATTCAGGGTTCAGGGTGAATACAGCGATTGCGAGTATACTGACCAATGTTGCTGCGGCCGTCTTCTACCACTCTCCGGTTGTTATTGCATGGGATAGTGCTGCAGAACTCCTTATGTGAGAGTTCGTGTATGCCTAAGAATATCACCCAAAAAGTCTATATATACATTTTCATCCGCGTAAGCGCCTTAAAAGGTCCATGTAGGGAAGATGAGCATCTTTGCCAAGAATCTGTGGCTAGGCGGTTCCAAGCTTCTGCCCAACCAGGCTCTAGGATGGCAGCATGCAGGAAACCTAGGAAGACTGCGGGGAGTGTTTACGGTTTAGGGGTTTAGGGATTTAGGGGCTGGGCTTGGGGATTTAGGGTTTGGCGATTTAGGATTTGGGGATTTAGGGTTTTAGGGTTTAGGGAGTCATGCTCATACTCGCAAAAGTAACGATAATAACAATGGCTTGCTTACAGGGCCGTTGGGTTGCCAGGAGCATGGACAGAGCCCAGCAAACAAATAAATATGGCAGTGTAGGGATAATGGAAAAGAACATGGGGTTATATAAGGTATATAGGGGATATATTGACTGCTTTTTGCGTGGAATTCGTCATGGGGCTGCTGTTGACAAAGTCCCACAACCACTCGAAAAATGTCTGCACCCTGTCTGCACAGCAGTAAGACTAATAACAGTAAATACTAGTAATCTTACTAGAGGTTAGTAGGGAATAAGGGAATATACTTCTTATGAACTCTATGAGGGTTATGTTCCTTAATTCCCTTCTAACCCCAAAAACCCTAAACCCTGTATTATATAGGGAGTATATTCCCTTATTCCCTAGTAAGCACCAGTAAGCAATGGAATACCTTCCGACTGCTTACAAGCAGCGCTTCTTCGCTTCAACGTAGTCACCAGCCTGGGTGAGGAATGAGGCAGTGCAAGGTTTAGGATTCAGGGTCTAGGATTTAGGATTCAGGGTCTAGGATTTAGGATTTAGGGTTTAGGGTTTAGGATTCAGGATTTAGGGTTTAGGATTCAGGATTTAGGGCTTGGGATTCAGGATTTAGGGTCTAGGGATCAGGGTTTAGGGTTTAGTGCAAGACGGACTAGATTTCGACGTTCCCCCCCGCCCCCCCCGCCCTGAGCTCTGCTTGCCTTGATTTCACTACGCACTTACAAACACCTAGGTAAACCCAAACTCCACAACCGAGACCTAAGCCCGAAACCTGAAAGGACCACGTAAATAATCGTTTGGACGGGTCCATTAAATGACATGTGAGCCATTGTCTAAACTCGTAGTATCCCCCTTGATAAGCCCTATAGTAGTCCCCTATATAATCCCGTATATACCCCCCTTTAAGGAGTTTAGACTATTGCTCATGTGCATCCTCAACACGAAGCCCTAAAACGCGTCTCCAGCTGCCTGGAGATAGTCGGAGCCGTCCTGGAGAAGCTGCCGTGCAGCTGCATCCTCGTGGTAGAACCAGGTCTGCCACCTTAGGTCTATCCCTGATATTGAGATAGGGTTTAGGGTTTAGGGTTGAGGGCATTATACGAATGATTGTGCTTACTAGTTTTAAAAGTAATACTGGTATTGATCGAAATATGATGATGATCGCTGCAGATTTTACACCCACCCCCACCCCGTCCTCCCTATAAGGGGGATCATGTGTTGGAGGGAACATATTCAAACCTAAACCCTAAACCGTGTTACAAGATCGTGGGAGGGAATGCTCTCCTTTTAGGGGTTCGGGTGCGGTTGAGTTTTAGGATTTAGGGTCCCTAAACCCTAAACACTTAACCCTAAACCCATAACCCTAAACCCATAAAAACCCTAAGTCCTCCCCGAAACTAACCAGCCAAAAGCTGAAGCCCGCAAGCCATCGGGTTGAGCTTCACGGCGCTACGGTTTAGGCAGCCTAGGCTTCAAAGTATCACGTGGGGGTTTCCCCAAATTATGGGGGTTCCCAAAATTATGGGTACCGGTTTTGGGGTCCCTATGATAAGGACTATAGTATTTGGGGGCCTATATTAGGGTCCCCTCATTTTGGGAGACTACGATGTGGAGCATTGTACCCTCGAGCTCCAAATGGCCCAGTGTAGGTACTATTTATAGACATTGGGGCCCGATGTAGGTATTACTTATAGACATGGAGCCCCAGAGGTAGTGCTATGCTTATTGCAGAAGAAGCTAAAATCAAAAGAGCACTTTTGGGCGAATTCGCACAAGCAAGGCTGAAGCCCTCCTCCCGGCGGTTAACCTCTCATAGTCTTTGTCACGCACATGCGTACTTCAAGATTTATAGTTAAGAAATAACCTGGTGTTGTCTTGTGATTTCAATACAAGGTCAGACCCTAACCCCTCAAACCTAAACCAGGTCAGACACTTCTGCTGCGCTTCTGAAATGGCGCTGCGCATGGACACTCACCACTGCTGCCAAGGAATCCTATGGGGGTTCGGGTTTAGGCTTATATGCGCAGCTCTTGGCAAACCATGACTGAAACCTTAACGCTAGTGTAGCAGCTTTACGAACATTCTTCCTTCATAATATCTATGCCCATAGCTCAGGCCCCTACCTACACTACAAAGACCCTATAACCCCATATGTATATGTATATATACACATATACCCACAAGTTGAAGTTTGTGTTCCATGTTCATGACCATTTGCTTCTCCTTTATTTTGTTTTTAGGCCCTTCCCTGCAAGCCCTGAGTCCCTTTCTAAACCTCAGAGCCGTTGAAAGCAGGACCTACATCAACCAACTTCAGATGCAAGTAGGGGGGGTGTAGTATAGGACCGTAAACCCTAAGCCCTAAACCCTAAGCCCTAAACCCGAAGCCCTCAGCCCTAGACCCTGCCCTGAACCCTCAACCTGAAGCGCTCAGGCCTAGACCCTAAACCCTAAGCCCTGAACCCTCAACCCGAAGCCCTCAGCCCTAAACCCTTAACCCTGAGCCCTAAACCCTCAACCCGAAGCCCTCAGCCCTAAACCCTAAACCCTGCGCCCTAAACCCCCAACCCGAAGCCCTAAACCCGAAGCCCTAAGCCGCTACCTTAAGCCCTTAGCCGCTGAACCCTGAGCCCTAAGCCCTGAACCCCACCCATGATCAGATGCAAGGGTCAGGAGTGACTCCAACTTTGCCGCGCGTCTCGGCGACTCGGTTGCCTGTGGAATTGCATGACTTGGAGGTTCAGGGGGTCAGCATAACCCAATTATATCGAGGTTAGATTGGGGGTCCGTTTAAAGGGGTTGTAGGGACATATAAGGTTGAGGGTGTAGGGTAAATATAATGCAATCAGAGTTGTATTTACAACTCAAGTCCCCCAATAATTATGGTTCTATTTGTGGAAAAAGTACCAATTATATCTGGTTTATACTACCGCGAGCCTCCAAGTAGGGTGTGTTGTTGAGCTTGCGGGCCCCTTTTGGGAGCACAGGCGGTACCGGATGTGTATAAAACATTCATGCTTCGCTGTGTCTACACTTCCCCAGACCTTGGTAACATGTCTAGCTTGGCCGAAGGCAAATGTTTGTTTCTTCAGAAAGTTCATGCATTTCTGCAGTTTCAAATGGTAGTTTCGCAAAACAGGGAGACCCAAATATAGACCCTATCATATATTATAATCCCTATTGCTTATGGGGACCCCCAAAAAGGTACCCCTAAATTTGGGAAACCCCCAAATACATGTCAGAACTGAACTGTTGTTTACCCTGTGCGTTTCCTGGGTGCTTCGGCACTTGAGAGTCTGCTACGTTGCACGCGGGGGACAGTAATTTGGTCGGAGGCTCGGCTGTGTGCTTGAGGGAGATACTCATTGCAATCTCTCTGTAAGTAGAGATTACAATATGTCAGGATGGGGAGGAGGAATGAGGCACTGCCCATATCCACCCTAGACACGCATCATGAGGAATGCGTTTCCGTAGCTCTAAGGACTCTAAGGGAGAGAACTTGCCAAATGCATGAAAACCCAATTCCTGAACCCTAAGCTCCGTCAACCTGAAACCGTGACGCCTGAACCTGTAAAACGCAAATCCCTAAGCCCCTAGACCCCAAACCCCTTGTAATCGATGCGCCGGTTCGCCTGGAGTTCATCCAGCAGGCGCTCAGACAGCTCAGCCTTTACTTGCGACACAACTTGGGTGAATCCCCCACCCAGTAACGAGTACCACAAAGGACTCTTGTAGGCGAATTAAGGCCCTATTAACTCCAGATTTAGGGGCTAGTACTGTAGGGGGGATTGATCCAGGACTAAACCCTAAACCGTAAACCCTCAACCATAAACCCAGGATTAAGGGATTCGCGCTTGGAATTCAGGAGCTCAGAGTTGATGGATACTGTAATTCCCGTGGACCTGTAGTAAAAACCACTTCTTGATAGTCCCTCAGAATTAAAAACAGAACATTTCCATTATATCCCTATAGTTCCATTCCAATATATACCCTCTTATACTATGGTAGTTTCCATTTTATTTCCATTATATCCCAATGCAACCCCCATATAGCCCTACTACAACAAGAAAAGACGACTACGGGATGAGTGTTTGGGGTGTAGGGTCTCAGATGGGTTCCCTAAACCCTAAATCCTAAAATCCTAAGATTCGTATACCCTAAACCTTAAACTCTAAACTGCTAGGGGTTAAGGTGGGTTCATGGTTAGGGAATGCTTGGGAAATCTCATCCCGAAGAGTTTGGTCTGGGCTTTGAGGCTTGGGATTTGGGGTGGAAATTCGGTTATAGTCCCCTTCAAGTAGGTAGAATGTGCCTTCGAGGTCATAATAAGATCCCCCTATACCCCACATTCTATCTACTTAAGGGGGACTATATGTCTTTTCTGTTTAGGGTTTATGGGTTAAGGGTTGAGGTTTAGCCATTGGATTTCCCATTGAAGTGAAGGACTCCAAGTGAAATGCGTTCTTCAGGAATCAGACTGGGCATTTCCTTTAAACTGGATTCCCCATAGACTTGTAGAGCGGGCCGAGCAAGTAGCCAAAAAAGTGAC
The DNA here is from genome assembly GCA_905231905.1 of Symbiodinium pilosum. NCBI lineage: Eukaryota > Dinophyceae > Suessiales > Symbiodiniaceae > Symbiodinium > Symbiodinium pilosum. The sequence continues at coordinate 209,574 of CAJNIZ010012891.1, forward strand.
AGCGTGTTTACAGGTGTGTGGATTCTTCATCTGTGAACTGTTAACTCTCTATGTAAATATGTACAAACCCAAGCAGGACCCCAACATACTCGCCAGTAAAAAAAAAAATGCACCTCGGCAGTCCATCAACCTAGACATCTAAGCGGCTTGGGGTTAAGTTTAAGGTTTTTCAGTGGTATCTTACTACAACTACTGTTCTTCTTACTATTTTCACTGCTATAACTATTAATACTATCATTTTTGTTGGGTTACACGGGTTTTTTGACACCATGCAAACAGGAATGAAGGATCCCAATACTTGGGGTAAGTTTAGGGTTCCCAAAATTGGGGATACTTGTTTGGGGTCCTCTGGAGCCTGTAATCGTACTCTCGAAGGACCCTCATGGCCCTATCTCATCAACATACGCTAGTTGCCGAAAACAAATAGAACCTTAGATTCCCCAACACCTACAAGAGCACCTGTTTTAGAAGGGAAAGGTGTCTATGATTGATCGCTCTTGACGGTATGGGCCCCTCATTTGGGTACCCTGGCTCAGTATCACGGCACCCGCCATGTATTTTGGTACGCACAACTGAAAACATATGCCGGAAAGTACGCGTTCAGTGGTGGGTTCAGGGGCGCCATCACTGTCACTGAACCCCGGACCCTAAGCCCTGAACCGGGCAGCTTAACTCCAAAACCTAGGCCCCAAACTCAAAAGCCTTAACGAAACTCAAGGCCTGAACCACATACCCCACACACTGCGCCCTAGCCCTAAGCCGAAAACCTGTGTAGGTGTTTAGGGTGTAGGGTTTCCCCAAGACCTCAACTCCAAGCTCTCCCTCGCACCCATAAATGCAATAGTCTAAACTCCTAATATCTATCACCCTTAAAAACCCCTATAGTAGTCCCCTACATATTCTATATAACCCCCTATATAACCCCTTTAAGGAGTTTAGAATTATGTCACAAAAGTGCCTGGTCCCGGGAGGAATCCAAGGCTTTTACTTGCCTCGCGAGCTCCTCGGACTTCACACGCTTTCGAGTTTAGGGATTTAGGGGTTTAGGGGTTTAGGGCTTAGGGGTTTAGGGGTTTAGGGGTTTAGGGGTTTGGGGTATCGGGTTTAGGGATCCTTGTTGCCGTCATGGTTATAGTATTTGTAGTAGGAAAAACAATCGCAAATAGCAGCGCAGGCGGTGGCAATTGGTAGGACTAGCGAAATTGTTTCGTTGATCTAGGGATGCACAGGGACAGTTCAGAGATTCGGGCGTCGAATGAGTGTGAATGCGGGGTGCCGTATTAAAGTACACTACTTATAGTTCTACAACACCGTTCCCAAAAATGGGGCCCGAGTACCCCGTCGCCATCTCCTAAATCAAAACAAGGATTCTAGAGTAATTCTGTCGGTGCCGGTCGGATTCTTGCGCGCACAGTGGCAAGTCCAGCAATCTGGCACGGATTAGGGTTTAGGGTTTAGGGCCTACTGAATTGGAACAAGATTTCCAATGCATGGTACGAAAAGCTATCAAAGGTTTTAAGAGGAAGATTATAGTGTTGTACTAAAATTTGTCTAGGCTCCTACCGTGGTGTTCATAAATGGGGGTACCCCAATATAGAACGCAAAATACCATAGGGGTACCCCAATATAGACCGCAAAATACCATAATTCTTAACATACAGACTTCCAAAAAGGCACCCGTAATTTTGGCTTGATCAAGTTCCTTCTAATTTGCCCAGTATCTCCCTGATGTAATGCTAAAAGACTCCCCACAGCCCAGCTTCCATTTCATTCGGCATGTTCTTGTACATTTGATTCTCCATTATTCAAAAATGTTCGGCCCTAAACCCTAAACCTTACACCCTCATCTCTCTATATACAAAATTGTAACGCCTATAAACCCCTTGTGATTTGCCACGTCCAACAGCTCCAGCAAGGCTCCTCTAATGGAGCACCTGTGCGCGTCTCACGCACCGAAGTTGTCACAGTCCGATACCTTAGCATACGAAGGCCCAGGGAACTTCTTGAGTCGGTTCCAATTTGGGTGTAAAGTCCCGTAATTGAGATTAGTCCGCCTATAACCCCCTATATCACCTACAGAGGACACTAGTAGGCTGCGCTTGGGACAGGATCCCCTAAACCCTAAACCCTAAGCCCTAAACCAGCATAATGACTAACTTGCGGATTCACGCGTCGCTGCTGGAGCTCAACACTTTTAACGTACCTTTCACCTGTGTAATAAGCTCCCGCCCACGCCAGGATTCCACGGCAGAAGCAGAAGCAAACAAACCTACTACATTATAATAGAGTCTATATAGGGGTTGTATATGGGGTTATATACTGGATTGTAATATATTGGGGTTTTGTAAGGACTCACCGGCAACTGCGTTTTTATCTCTTGCGCTTCTTGACAGCACCGGTAAGATCTCCCGCCGAATCCACAGTCCTGAGCCGGGCGAGTTGTTCGAAACAAGATCAAGCCGGCAATGTACGCCAAACTAATATTGAATCTAGTCGTACTTTGTAGTATGTAAGAATATATTTTAGTATATTATGTTATCTGATAGCATATGATAGATGAAGGCTAAAGTTGTTGTGGTTTTTTGGTATTGCAAAGAGACATTTCTCCAATAGTGGAGAACAAAAAGTAAGGAAACTTTCGAACTCCATAACAGCCCTTCTTGACATGACACATGATCTATAATCTCCATACAATCCAAATATGATCCCTATATATCCCGTATATAACCCCCATATCGTGTAGCGCCTTTTGGGGATTCCATTCCACGTCCGCTTGGCAATTTCTGATCTACATTTCCCACGATTCGCTTGAAGAGGCCTACACGAATAGACCAACACAGAATAACAGCCTTAGCAGACGGACTCCCGAAAAGGAACCCCTAATTTCTGGAACCCCCCATGGCCCTTCCAAAGACAGGGGCCGCTTTTTGGAAGTGCTGATAATAGGGGTTAAAGTATATAAGGATCTAAACGGGGGCCCCCTCTATTTGGAACCCCATATGTTCTAAGCGTGCTCAGCTGGAGGCAGGAGCAGCACTAGCAGTCATGCGGCTCAAAACAAGGCAGTCATGTCGCACAAGCGTCTCAAAGGAATCTGAGCCACGAATACTACAGGCCACTCCGACACAACTGCACGTAATTACTGCTGTCGGTTAATTACTCCTGCAAGAATCCCAGTCTCCACAAGCCCCTTACGCCGAGAATCAGAAACTCTCTGCCTGAAGCCTGCGCGGTTAAGGGTTTAGGGTTTAGGGCTGGTTTAGGGTTCGGGGTGTTGCAGTGGCCTAGCTTATGGAGCATCAGATGGAAAAGTAGGAAAATGGACAACTAAGTAGAAACTGCTTTGTATCAAGGGGAATATGTAATGTAGAGGCCTGCAACATTTCCAATCTGGTCTAGTCTATTTGAGGTCCCCTATGCCATGATTGTACAAGGAAGCTAGGATCATGATATCATTATGCTGTTCGGGGCTCCTCTTCGGATGTAGGGCTTAGGGTCTAGCTCAAAAAAGTCTGCCCCGCAAGCTTGCCAGGGTTTAGGGCGTAGGGTTTAGGGATTAAGGGTTTAGGGTTTAGGGTTTCTGAATTCAAGCATTTTACACCATGACCTCCATGAAAGCGTCATGCATGAAAAGTCTTGGTCAAATCATACAGATGCAGGGAAATCACGACAACCGTCATTTTGGCTCATCAGAGTCCTTTCCCTGCTCGCGTAAGTGCACTCCGTATTCTTCTTAAGTATCTCATCATTACTACCTTCAATGGTTGCATTAGGTCACTGCACTTCCTACCACCGCCTCTTACTTCTTATTGCGTTTATGTAAGAATAATTCTGGCTTGAAAAACTGAAAACTAGACACATCCACACCCTAAAATCCCACATCATTGTAGGCAAAAGACGCCATCCTAAAACCTAAGCTAATCAGGGGTTTAGGGTTTAGGGTTTTTGGTAACCCCAACCCCGAACATTAGGACCCTATGACTATCATGTGATGGTTATTGTATGGCCCTAATTTTGGGGGTTGGGGTAACCAGAATCCCCTTATTATAAACTCCAAAACCTGAAGCCCCTAACTGAATCCCTTAAGCCTAAACATTTCTTGACGTCGAACCTTACCCCTGAAGCCCTAAAACCTTCCTAAACCTTTCAAGCTGATCCGTGAAATGTACGTCCTGAACTTTAAATCCTCTACCCTACAATCTCAAGCTTACATCCCAAACCCTAAACCCTTTACCTTACATGCTGAACCATAAACCCTTCATCTTACATCCTGAACCCTTACCGTTTTTGCGTTGCTTAAACACTACCCGACATACCGCCATGTCTAATTCATGTTCCATTTGATTCTCCGTGGTTGGCAGCTTCAATACCCACTTACCTTGGATACTGCCCCCACTCAGTAATACAGCCACAGTTAGATAACAATGGTATCTTATTAAGATATAGCCCTGAATCTTACCCCTGGTATAGGCTGCTTCCGGCAGGGACCATAAACCCTAAACCCTAAAGCCTATGTATTATATAACCCCGTTATAGTAGTTTCCACGTTCTTTCCATTATCCCTAGATAACCCCAAATTAAACCCAATATAAACCCAATGTAAATCGTGAACCCAATATACACCCAATATAAACCCAATATAGCCCCTAAATCCCACCCAAAATCTCTTAACTTTGAGTTGCTATCATGTCCACCGCAGCCACGCCTGGCAATGCGCCAAAGCTGCCGCGGCACTTTGCCGGAGGCTCCTCGAGGAATGGAAAAAGCCCTTAGGTTCCTTTTATGTGGGTAGGGTTTAAAGTTATGTGGGTATGGTATAGGTTAGGTGGACGCACCCCCACCGGCCCACCCTGTAATAGGAAGTATAAAAAACGGGATAATGATGATTTTATTAGGGTCCTCGTATGTTCCTATTCTACCACTGTTACAGGGTGGAGGGTCCACCTAACGTAAAGGGATGTCTATATCTATATCTATATATGCAAATGTAATGATAACAATAAGAAGAAGACTCACAATACTACTTTATGCATGTGCATTGTTTTCATTTACTCGTTTATGTGGTTTGGGGTTTAGGGTGTCAGTTGTATGGCTTTGCGGCCATAAGGAGATCACGGGACGATGATGGCGTCACCATTGATGATATGGGCATATCGAGAAACCTGGTTGATTGGTATTTCCAAAGCCTGAAACACGGGGGTAAAGTCGGGACTGGAAAAGCCTCAGCAGGAGTAGGCGTTCGAGCAGGTGTAGAAGCAGGAGCAGCAGGAGGAGGAGGGGTAGTAGGGAGAGTTGGCCGAGGAGGGTTCCTTGAAGTTCTGTGTAGTGAATGGTGGTTTGCTTGCGTGATTGCTTGATTTCATGGTTGTTTGCTTGACTGGCTGTCTGGCTAGATGGCTGGATGCTGAGGCGCTACCGTACTGCTGCTCCTGAAACTGAAATGACAAGGCTCCATCGGAATAGATATGACGATCTGATAACTGATCATATGCTCAAGCCAATGACGAGGCAATCATGTCCCTCAGCATGATTCCCTAAGGCTCCACGGACCCAAATATTAGGGCTCTAGGTCCCAAATACCAGTAAGATTATAGTATTTAGGCTCTAAACCCCTAATATTTGAGTCTTTGGACCCTTAGGGAATCCCCATATACCCCATATTCTATCTACTTAAGGGGGGCTATACAGTGGCTCCACAGCACCGAAGGCTCCTCGAAGAGCCAGCCAGGAGCCTTTCAAAGCGGCATAGATGTTTTGAGAAATCAGGTCCCTGGGCTTAGGGTTTAGGGTTTAGGGTTACTAGTGGTGGTAACTAGGGAACAAGGAAACAGATTATATACTATAACAGGTTTAGGGTTTAGGGTTTTAGGGATGATTTTCCCTTCTGCCCGTCTAAGCACCAATCAAATTTCGAGCTTCCCCAGTAACCTCTAAATACTAAGGGCACGGTTTTTTGGAATGTTCAGTTCTAATACAGAGACACCAAAATCAAAAGGAAAAAGAGTACTACCGGGTACGCTTAACCCTAAACGCCCTAAACCCTGACTAAAACGGGTACCTAGATTTAGGGCATCCGAACTATTTTGAGGTTCCGGGAAGCCGAGGGCGAAGCGTATGTGAAAGCGGAAGGTAAGGCTACCGCCAGGCTTGCAGTTCGGATTAGCGTGTAGGGTTTAGGATTTAGGGTTTAGGGTGTAGAATTCAAGGTTTCAGGCTTACAATGTAGGGTTCAGGGCTTTGTCACGGGGTCTCGTGATTTGAAGCCATGTCTGTTGCACTGGCATTCAGCCATCAAAACATCTCATCATGCGAGGTTGCTGTGAAAAACAAGGTTTGGTGTACTTGCAGAGGACCCTCTGTAACAAATAGCTTCGCGCGCAAAATGCCCAAATCCAAAACTGAATCCCTTACCTGCCGCTTCTTGGAAAAAACCCTGACCCAGAATGAGTGGAGATTATGGTAACGGCAAAGAAGAGTCACTCCAAAACTGCGACACAAGGGGTGCCTAAACCCTAAACCCTAAAGCCTAAAGCCTAAACCCTAAACAGGGTGGCCTAGCCTATCTTCCCTGCAGTAGTTAAAAAGACACAGCAGCTGGAAACCAGCAGGTCGCCTGCCACCTGCTACAATCTCCTAAGCCCTAAAACCCTTTTTAAACCCTCAAACCCTGAAACCCTAATACCCTAAAGCCTGAACCCTATAAAGCCTAAATCCTGAAACCCTAAAACCCTAAACCTTAAAAAACACCGAAAACCCTGAAATTCTAAACCCCTAAACGTCACCTGAGTGCCTGACGATTTCAGGATCACCTCCCTCTGCTGGGCAGCCTGACCAAGCTTCCAGAGCTCCGCACCCAAACTCACAGTCTCAACATCCCCCCCCTGGAGTTTAGGGTTTAGGATTTCAGGGTTTTAGGGTTTCAGGGTTTTAGGGTTTAGGGTTTTAGGATATTCGGGTCTAGGGTTTTAGGGTTTCCCTCCCCTAGCAAAAAAGCCCCACCCTCATAAGAATGAGTATTCCCGTCAATGATACTGGCACTAAGTTGGGCATAGTTTCTCATCAATTCGGGTGGGGAGTACTAATTAGGATGAGGGAAGTAATCCCTGAATAATCCATAGGGGGACTGTGCTGCTCCCACGCAATCCTCGCAGAACTGGCTGATCAACTGGTAGGGTTTAGCGTTTTTAAGGCTTGGGTTTAGGGATTAGAGAGCGGCTCAATGCCTGTCTGGGCAGACGGAGGCTGCCCAAAGCATCTACAGCCGCTCGCTGCACAGCGACTGATACGTCCTCGAGGCCATCCATGACCTGAGGCACTTTTAGCACAATCTCAGCCCATGGCCACACGGGAAACTATAAACTCTATAAACTCTATACCCTAAAGAACCCTACTTGGACCCTGAAAGGAGGCACAACAAAAAAACAAAAAAGAGTCGGCGTGGAATCTGAGCCTTGGGCAATCTCCAAGATGCGACATTGGAGGCGCGCCCTGCCAGCTGCCAGATAGCAGTTTCTCAAAATGATCCCTTAAAGGCGGTTACAAGGGGACATATAGGGTTGAGGCTTAGGGTCAGCAAACTGGAGAAGAAAACGGAAGCTACCTTCAGAGGTACCCGTATAATTTCCTTTCGGTCATTATAAGGCAACAAACAGGGGAAAACAAAATAGACCTCAAAAACGCTCAAATCTTTACTATGGGGACCTGTGAAAAGGAGGGAAGCTTCCATACATTCCAAGAGTCCCAAAGGGACTTTACTGGGAACCCCAAACAGGGAACCCCAAGAATATACTAGGAATATACCTACCAGGCCCCTTATATTCTATTGATCTATTATATTCCTACTTTACTATATCCTTGGGGTTCCCTGTTTGAGGTTCCCAGTAAAGTCCCTTTAAGTCCCTAAGGGTACCCTTGCTTTGATCAGCCCCAGATAGACTCCGCAGTCCTGGTCTCCGCTACTTCCCTATTCCTACAAGAGAAAATAAGCTCTATCCAATAGGGATACTGGAAAAGAAAATGGAAACCACGGCTGTAGTATAAGAGTGGGCATTCTTCCAGCATCATACAAGACGCGGCCCACAAAGAAAATCAAGGATCCAAATGCTGAGTGCAGCTCCATGAGTCACTCTGCATCAACTGCACCAGTCCATAGAGGTCTTTGCAGCATGAAAAGGGTGGTTCGCAAGACTTCACTGTAAGCCCTAGATCCTAAACCCAAAAACCAACTTCCCTATAAGCCCTACATCGTAAACCCAAACCAGGAATCCTAAATCCTGAACCCTAAATCCTAAACCCTAAAAATAAATCCTAGACCCTAAACCCTAATAAATCGTGTTTCTGGCCTTCGGCCCACACCGGCTGTTTGCTCACAGTTTCCTCCGCTCCCCAGCCTTCCCAGAGCCCGGACCTCAAGAGTTTCACAGGTGTTGGGATACTATTAGTACTACAGAAGGGGACACATCCTATGTACAGAGCCCCGTAGCCCTAGACCCTAGAACCCTTAAAGTCCCTAAAGCTTACAGCCCTGCACAATAGACTTGATAACCTTAACCCCTCACTCTAGAACCCTAAACCCCCTGACCCCATAGCTCTAGGCCCCTAAACGCCTAAACCCTTTACTACTCCTTGAGCTCTTAGGTTGAAACCATGGGCCCATGGTATGGGCCCTGATTCCTGGGATCCTTTTCTACCTGTGTTTTCTAAAACCTGCTTTGTACCCATAAGGGCCCCTAGAAGTCCCCTCAAAGGCCTAAAGCCCCATATGGGGCCCATACTTCTAACCTTAGACGCGCCCTGCACCTCATAACCTACACCCAGTAGCCCTAAACACTGTAACTCTACACCTTATGACCCCAACCCCTAGACCCTATAGCCCAACCGTAAACCGTATATACTGCCCTATGGCCCTACAACCCTTTAACCTTCAACCATAAAGCCTATAGCCCTACACCATATGACCTGACCCCCCATAAGCCTAACTGCCCCCTTATGACCCTAACCCCTAGCAGCCCTAAACCGCTTAAACCTTGCACCCCCTCAACTAAACCCTATCACAGCCCTAAGCCCCTAAACCCTAGAACCCTAAAACCTACATTATAGCCCTAAACCTTATATCCCAACCCCTATAACCCTAAGCCCTGAACCCTATAGCCGTATAGCTCTAAACTGTGGAACCGTGAAGCCCTAGACCTTATAGCCCTAGCCCCTAAAGCTTGCAGCGCTACCCTATAACCCTAAACTTTATAATCCCAACCCCTACACCCAAGAACCCTAAACCCTGAACCCCATGGTCCAAACCCACTAGACCCTAGAACCCCAAATCCTTGAACCCTTTACTAACCCGATTCCCTACACCCCAGAGGCTCAAATTTTGCGTGCGTGAGGTCACCCAAAACTCTCTAACAAACAGGTGTCCACAGCGTCCCCTCCCTATCACTATTATTACTGAGCAATTACTATAATTCTGTTGATACTATTATTACCATTTCTATATTACTAATCTTATTTCTATCATTACAATCTTTAACCTCAAGGGTTTCACAAGCTAGGACTTCAGGGCCTTAGAGTTTAGGGTTTGGGGGCTTAGGATTCAAGACTCCGGGGTTGAATGTGGCGGTCGTGTCAGAACGCTGCCTTTCCTTCCCAGGTGATTTGAAGACATTGTAAATGATCACTGCGGGCATTGCAAAGTGGATCTAAGATCATTGCGGGTGTTGCAAAGTGGACCTAAACTGGGCTCTCTGCAATGTAGGGGATTGAATGAGCGATTAAACTAATACAAGGAAAAGATCTCACAATAATAGCAGTATAACATTTGCAGTTGTTCAGGTCAAGCGGTTGTCCTTTGCACTCTCCTTGGGTTTGGATTCCTGAGCTATGCAAGATAGCCCTCCATGAGGGTCTTTGGGACCCAAAACAGAGGGGTACAAACCTCAAAAATACAAACTCAAAGTCTTTGACCGGGTCTCCAGCGTAGTCAGCATCTCCCTAGTCGCTAAACCCTAGGCCCCCGAGGCGATCTGGTCCGGGAATCCCACAGCCAGACTATCTCATTCAGGGCTGTATGTAGCTCAGAACAATCAATGGGTACCCAAGGAATTGGAACATATGGGGAGCATAAAGGGAGTATGTTTAGTATGGGGCTCCCTGTTGAGGATCATGTAGAGACTATCTGGAGATTGCCCTACCTTCATCCCGCCTTCACAGCCCCTGAATTTGGTCGGGCCGTTGACAGCTAGGCAGGCAGATTACAAAACATGAGTGCTATCTACAACTGTAACTACTATCGTGGAATATAGGTCATAAAATCATATCCTGGCCATAACTTGAGCGTTTCCTACCCTAAACCCTACACCCTAAGCCCTAAATCCCAAACCCTAAGCCCTAAATCCTAAACCCGGTTGACAGAGCTGCGAGGAGCAGCCCTGGAGCAGCTCAACAGATGCCGACGGGCAGCAGACTCTTCGCGGACATTCCTGCGGAAAAAAGAAACTTACTAGTTCTTCGGAGGGATCAAGGTGGGGTTTAGGATTTAGGGTTTAGGATTTAGGGTTGAGGATTTGAGTTTAAGGTCTAGGGTTTAGGGTTTAAGGTTTAGGATTTAGGGTTTAGGGTTAGGATTTAGGGCTAGTAAAGGAATATGGGAGTATGTTGGGGTTATATAAGGATACCGGAAAGGAAAATGGAAGCTACTACATTATAGTTGGGTATATATACTGGGGTTATAGTAGGCAAGAAGGGTATCTGTTGTGTAGGCATTCTATAGGTATAATAAATATTCCTTTTTTAGGTTTCAAAGGCAGGGTAGCTTTACAGAACCAGGTCTTCCAACTGCTAGTGAGTCATGCGGCGCCCTTTGATTTTGGCTCTTGTACCATCAACATCTGAACCCCTCTCTCTGCTCATTCTTCTTACCACATGTGACCCTAAACCCTAAAACCTAAACCCGCCATCCCTCTAGAAGTATGAAGCCCACCTGTCATCGCTTTGAGCCGTGGTGGCCAGCGCTGCGGCCAGACGTTCGCGGGCTTCCACCGGTGCCTCCCAATGGGGAACAAGCATCCAAAAAAGTGGTAATGCCACCTGGTATAAAAGAAGTGTACTCAGCATGCTTGATTTAATGTAACCTTTGTTGGTCTCACATACGGTTGCTGCTGTACAAGCTATGCTCACGTGTCATTCAGCACGCATCTCGCTGGAATCACAATAGGGATACATCAGCATGCAAGCTCATTGCTGAAGTACATAAACCTTCTGGTAGCACCAACTGCAACAAATACCAATGCTGGCGCGACGTGGCCAACTTGATCTTATCAGCTCTCCATCACATCGCCCGACATTCTTCTAACAAATTGTAAAATGATGCTCATTCAGAAAGCCTTACCATACTTACCTCACATGAGCTATAGTCTAAACTCCTAGTCTCCCCCTTAATAATCCTTATAGTAGTCCCCTATATAATCCTGTATATAACCCCCCTTTAAGGAGTTTAGACTATAGCTCACATGAGAAGCAAGTGAAGCATCTCACAGGCGAGTGCCGGCAGGCACAGAAAAGAAACAAACTAGGGTTTAGGGTTTAGGGGTTTAGGGGTTTAGGGTTTAGGGTGCCGCCTTTCCCCCCCGCCCGAAGCAGGAAGCCAGTCCCGCTGCGGTGACTTCCTGCGTTGCCGAGCATGGAGCCCGCAGCAGGGACAGCAGGGAGTCCTGAGTCGAACAGAAGACGTACAGCTGATAATCGTAGAAATAGTAAATTGCAACGATTGTAAACTTACAGCAACAATAGCGAACAAAGATAATGACTAATAATAAGAATAAATAGCATTAAGTATTACTATAAGTATAAAATTGATAACAGTATTTCACAATGACTTCCATTCTGCATGTTCCTCATGTTCCTGCATAGCTCAACCTAGGAGTTATGGTTGGGCAGCGGCCCAAAGGGCGGATCTAGCCTCTCAATCGTAGAGAATGGTTTAGGATTTGGGGTTTAGGGTTTAACGTTCTTCAAGCTCAGTCAGAGTCATTACATGGCTGCCACACTGTGTGCTCGGCATATGTCAAGCGCAAGTCGTAGTTTCCCAAACTAGGGGGACCCAAATATAGACCCCAAAGAACTATAATCCTTATAATCGGGGGGTCAGATGGTACCCCGAGTTTTGGGAAACCTCTAAAAGTCAATGAATAACTGTGGTACATTGCCAGGCTGTTCGCCACGGCTCCTTGAGGGAAAACTTGTTTACTTCTTGGGTCCTGCCCCCACCCATTAACAGTCTATAATAGGGGGCCATATTAAAGGCCCCATATAAACATAGTATAAATACACTCCAACTGTTAATGAGTAGGGGCAGTACCCAATTTACCTCTATTCTGAAACACCAGTGATATCTGCACTGATGATGACAATGACTATCAAGGATAAAGGAACTGTAGGACATTACCTACTGACCTGGTGATAACTTGGATTTCACCCGCCTGACCTAGCTTACAAAACTAAGAAAGCCTACTTTGTGGCTGCCACTCTTTCTCTTTACACCAATGAATAATAGTTTCCATTTTCTTTTCCATTATACCAACATAACCCTAATACAACCCCAATATAACCATAATCTACTT
>CAJNIZ010012892.1:0-12024 GCA_905231905.1 Symbiodinium pilosum
CTGTTCTAGTAATTTAGGGTTTAGGGTTTCCCTAAGGCTCCATGTAGGTACTATTTATAGGGTTAGGGCCCATTGTATAGGTATTATTTGTATAGTTAGAGCCCCAGGGATTATAGTGTGCTACCCAGACAGGACCTACTTTTTTGGTATTTATGCCCCGAAACCCTAACATTCAACTTCCTAAACCCTATAAACCCTAAAGCCTATAAACCCTAAACAGGCATCCTTCATTATTTTCCGCCTCGCTCACATTAGGCCCACTCCCCTTTGCTTAAGCACACCACAGGCTCATCTCAACTGTGGCCACCTGCCCCAAGGCTGTGAGGAGTAGGATTCAGGGTTTAAGGTTTAGGGTTTAGGATTTAAGGTTTGCCCTAAACCCTAAACCCTAAATTCAGGCTTTGGGGTGTAGGCTGTTGGGTGATGGTTTAGGCTCCAGGGTTGCGGGCTTAAGGCTGAGGTTTCAGGGTTTGAGGATTTTCGGGACCTGCGGAGATGATATGAGCCTTGGACTGAAGGTATACTGTATTCCTTAAGGGTCCCCTCCCCTAAACCTTTATACATCCCCTGATAGGTTTCCCATAAATCCTACACCCTAGAACCTTTGCCTTAGTCCGTAGCTCATACCAACCTGACTGTAAGCCCTAAACCCTGCACCCTAAACCCTGACACCTCAAACCTAAACCCTAAACTCCTAATCCTTACTCATATGGGGACAAATCCGGGTTATTGACTCTTTGCTTACTAGTGCTTAAGGCGAAGCTCGGGGGTGAACCTAGGGACCGTTTTAAGAGTGGAGAAATGAGATTTTGTGGGGAAGCCCTAACCCTTAGGGCTGAAGGTTTAGGGTAAATCTCCCTTAAGCATCAGCAAGTTTGAGACAAGCCCTAAACCCTAAACCCTAAGCCCTAAACCCTCAGCACCTGTAAGTTTGAGACAAGCGATGCTTTGGGGGAATCTTGGGGGTGTAAGATTGTCGACTTCAACGGCTCAAAGGCAGGGGGGTTAGGGTTTAGGGCTTAGGGTTTGGAGCTAATGAGGACTGTATAGGGCTTAAGAAGGCTAAATGGGGTTCTAGATCCAGGGCCATAACTGTTTGGGCTTCCTCATGTACGTCGAGGTAAGGCTCTGATATAGGGGTTTCCCAAAATTGGGGGTACGCTTTTGGGGACCGCTGTGCGATGAACTTGTTTTCCTACATGATCCGCCTTTCAGCTACTGACAAGATGCAAGATAACATGCTTAATTTGTGCTTAGCGGCTTAGTAGGGGACGAAGAACTTGTTTTCTCTTGCAGCCTCTGTAATCCCCGAGAATCGTCTCTATAATCCCTTTCCCCTACATCATTCCCTGTAACAATCTCTAACTTCCCCGATTCCCCTTACAGAATCCCCTACAATACTGACAAAGCCCCCAGAGCCCTAAACCCTAAACCCTAAGCCCTAAACCCTAAACCCCAGACCCCTCCTAAGCGCCAAGATCCCTCGGCATTCTTTCACCCCCTGGCCCTGCGCCTCAGAGCTATGTATTGGGTCCTGCCCCCACCCAGCAACAGTTAGATAATATTTATATTATAGCTATATATAGCCCTTAATATTACCCCTATTATAGGCTGTTACTGGGTGGGGGCAGGATCCAAGCTATGTAGTTCCTATTTGGGTCTGTTATGCTTCCGCGGCATACCGCTTGAAGAGGAACGGCACGTCAGCCTTTGGGTGTACTCAAGCCTGAAACCTATGCAAGGATTCAGGATTTAGCGTTGAAGGTTTAGGGTACACTTTGTGTGGCGTGCCCATATGGAGATTGACAATTGAGCTGCCATCGTACTACAGGCGTTAATTACCCCACAAAGGACCATAGGCAGAAGACTTAGGGCTAGTGCACGAGGCTTTGGATGTAGAGACCTCTGAGGACCCCGTCGAAACTGGATGTAGAACTCTGTGCCCGTGGGAGAGTACTCGAATCGGAAGGGTCCTAAGGGCGGTTAAAAGTTTAGGGTTTAAGGTTTAGGGTTTAGGGCTAAAGGTTTAGGGTTTAAGGTTTATTTTAACGGCGCGCACTCAACCATTTCCTGCACAGACAAGATATACCAATGCTTGCAACAGCCTAATACCATAATCCGAAACCCTGAGCCCTAAGTCCTCGACAGTTCCATTGTTGAGTTCAAATCATGGTATAAGGCAACCTCACGCTGATGAGAGCACCTATATTACATGGTCACTTTCTATAGCCCCTATATAAAGAAGATGGAACAAAATATCCCTTTCTATAGCCCGTATATAAACACGATGTTCATTGTCCCTCTGATGTTCCATTCGATGTGCTTCTCCGTTATTGCGAATTGTATGGACCAGAGTATTTCCTGGAACACAATACCTGGTCGCTCGGGGTTAGTATAGGCTTTAACTATTCATGTTGTTAAACTTGACGTACGATGTATGACCGGTGCACGCGAGATGGGTTTAGGGTTTAGGGTCCGCCAGAATCTCAGTACATTGTTTGAAAACCTCAAAAAAGGGCACTCAGGAGGAATGTAAATGAGCTATAGCCCCGCTACCAAAGCCTACTGAGTCGTACCAACCTTCTGCCGGTCCCTGTTGGTCGTCCGTAGAGAAATCTCAAATATTACACCCCCCCCCCTTTCTAAAACACAGCGAATACCCTAAACCCTAACCCTAAATCCCAAACCTTGAACCGGGGGAACACTTATGGCGGGGAGGGGGGGGCCGATCATCAGCGGAGATTACAAAAACTAGAAGCCGTCCGGCGGCCTGCTTCTGGACTTCGAGCCTGGGACATGAAACGTGCATATCGTTTAGGGTCTGGGTGTTTGGGGTGCCGGGTTTAGGTTGGATACTGGCCCTCGCGCTGAAACAGTCCACTAGTACTGCGGTTGGGCTGCAATTATAGCCTTTAGAAGGATCCTGTGCTAGAGTTATAGGTGGGGACGGTACCCAAAAATTACAATTTTCATAAAACAAGTAATTCCTGCTACCCAGCCTACAACCCCTTCAGGGCTTCAGGAAATTAGGGTTTGGGGATCCGTGAGCCCTAGACCCTACACCCCGAAACTCTAAATCCCTAAACACCTTACCCCTAAATCCCTAAAGTGCCGCACCAAAAACCCTAAGTCCCCTAAACCCTAAATCCTGTAAACCCTAAAAGCAGGATCCCTAAACCTCTAAACCCAAAAAACCAAAGGACCAACCCACCGAGCTTTCACCTCGAATCACATTTCCCACTGACAGGTCCATGTGGAAGGTTATGCAAAATAAGATCTTGTCTGGGTACAGTACTATAGGATTTGATGGGTATAGATATATGTACATGTGAATACACAGTTTTTTTCTCTTTGTGATTTTTGTGTGGGATGACGGCCGGGTGGGGGTGGGGGGGGGGCGTGTCATAGTAGGGACGCAAAAACGGGGCAACACTTTCGACCACGTATCATATGTTGTTCCAGCACATGTACAGTGCACCTACAACGCAGCTACACCAGCAACAGCAGCATTGAAGGGCCGCAATGGAGGTGTACTGGTGTAGAAGGGCAAAACGCTGAGATGTGGGCTTATGGGTGTAGGGCCTAGGGAGGTGTAGGGGTCTCGCGCAGAGTGGGATAGGAGCCGAAGCAAAAAGTCAACCCCAACACGTATGAAACAACGCCATAACTTTGACAACCTCGCATGTAAGCTTCTTGGAGGATTTGGGATGTTAATGCACAGCAGTCAAAATGCTAAACCCGGAGAGCCCTAAACCCTAAACCCTGAACCCTCAACACTAAACCCTACACGGTAGAGTCAAAGAAATGTAGTGATGATCTCCTTTCCGAACAACAATGCCCCCCGCCCACCCACACCCCCTCCGCATACAGTACCGGCTCATGTTCGGGTCGTTCTTTTGTTAGGGTGGGATGGTGGGATTACCTATTTGAAGAAGGAACTACTACAGATCCTGCATGACCATAACTACCCAAACCTGGGAAATTATGGTAGTATACTAAGGTGATGCATGTTTTTTGGTATGAACTGTGGGGTTCTTTCAAATTCCGAAGCGTTGTCAAAAACCTGTCAGGAATAGCGGGCCCTAAAAACTTGAAAAACCATAAGCTGGGAATTTCAAGGGCTCCAGCAGACATTATAATATGTATAGTATGTACACCCCTGTTGGGTCCCCACTAATTATTCAGGGTTGCTTAAGAGAAACTAGTAAGGGGGAATCAGGGGAGGCAATATGGAGCCCAAAAAGTCCATGTAGCTACAGAATATACTCCTGGAGCTTAGAGCAATTAAATGGGAACCCCTTTGGTCCCTACAGTAAGTATCCACTCTATACTACATGGATTGTTTGGGGAGGGGGTTCCCCTGAACCCTAAACCCCCTTTTTCGGCGCGACGCCGCATACCTCGGTTGAGTCTCTGCTCAAGCAGACAAGTCCATCATCGCCAGCCCAAAAGCTGGAAACCCGACATAGGGTTTACGGTTTAGGGTCGAGGGTTTAGGGGGTTAGGGTCTCTACAAGGGCTGGTTTGGGTGCTGTATCAAACATGAACCTTTATGGGCTTGTGGGGATTATAAGGGCAACATGAATTTTTAGGGATCAAAAAATCAGAGGACATGAAACATATGTTCAAATCTACACCCTAAACCCTAAACCCTAAGTAAATCTAGCCCTGTATGCCCGTTTCTGAAGTGGGTGGCCCTTAAAGGCCCAATGCACATGTAGGGGCTTTCCAAAAACAGGGGTACCCTTAAAGGAATTTATGGGGTTTATACAGGGGTATACACAGATACATAGGACTTGGGGTTTCCCAAGATCAGGGGTACTTTTTGGGGGATCCATATAGTAAGGGTTCTATTATTTTGGGGTGTATATTGGGGTCTTTTTGTTCAGGGGAATTACAATATGGGGACCATGAAAGCTTCTGGGCTGGAACTGATTATTTGAAATGTTCTAAATTTCTGGAAAATCAACAGCCCCGCGCATTACGTACTTTCTCTTAAGCAAAGTACTCTCGACGTAAATACCTTCAAGTCGGATGCAGAACTTAGCATGGAGAATCCCCAAAGCGATCAACTACAGCTTAGCCAGTTGAGAGCTGATGATGGATTCCAGTCTGTTGAATGCAAATTTCCACCATGGGTTCATAGGAAGTCAGGAAATCATACCGGGATAGGTATATGTATCGAAACGCCAATGTTATCTAGGTTTACGTAGGGTGTGCCGAAACCCTTTTTCTAACTGTGATACAGGTGAAAGTCGGCCTTTGAGTACGCCTTATGCCGCCTTATGCAAGTAGGCAATTTCACCACCGCGTGAGGATGGAAGGGACTTGGGTCAAACCCCGCCTTTCTCTATTCCAGCAAGCCGTTTTCCTACCACCTCAGATTCAATGTGCCTCCCGGTACTTTCAGGCCACTGTAGGGAACTTTCTCAATAATTGACTGTCAGAAGAGACTGACATGAAAAAACCCGCCCTGGATCCCTAATTTTATAACTTATAGTTGCGGGTCCACGGTTTAAAGCTTAGGGTGGAAGCGTTTAGGGACCCCTAAGCCCGAAACCCTGAACCGCATGGCTTCCTGCATCTATAAGCCTGCAACCCTGAGTTTAAATTCTAACGCCCAATAAACCTAAACCCGTGCAACCCTAGAATTCTAACTAATTATAGTACTACTAGTATTCCTATTAGTCTCATATTGCTTCTACTACTATTACTACTATTATTGCCAGATTAATCTCATTTTAGAAGCCCTGAACCCTTGCCATCTGAACCCATGATGGGGCAATTCCAGATGATCCTCACAAGCTTCGCTAACTGAGGATGAATCAAGCTAGAGGAAAATGCGACTGACATCTGGCAGCCTGGGTTTGGGCTGTAGGGCTTCAGGGTGCGCAGTTTGGGGCTGGATAGTCGGAACGCATTGACGTGCGTTCCCGACTTCTCTGGATTTTGCTTTCAAGTCAACCTCGCGCATGCTGACCTTTAGACGGCCGGTGAAAGTGTAAATCCCAAACCCCCAGACCTGAAATCATATAAGCTTTCAGTCCTACACCTTAGAACCCGTGCATCTTATGTTGCAATAAGCGCTAAACTGTCACCCCCGTGAGCATAAATTGAGAAGCTACGAGTCCTAGCGTCAAGATCTTAATTCCCAACAGCTTCACCCTGAGCTTGAAACCCGAAACCGCCTGGCGCAGCCTTTTGGCGCAGCCACTGCCAGTACGTAGTGTTAATTCTGGCTCCCCCGCAGACCCTCTGACAACTTCGGAGGGTTATTGAGCCAAGGGTTAGAAGTTCACCCTAAACCCTGAGCCCTCTTCACAGGATCCTATGAAGCTTTTGCGATTGGATGGGTAAGCATTTACTTTAGGTTTCTTGTATGACCCGACGTGTATTGTGGGAGTATGTGCCGTAAGCCCTAAGCCCTTTTCCTAAGGGCTGAAAGAAATGAAAAGGACCTTTTGAGTAGTTGCATTCCACTATACTAATGCAGCGGGAATCAATGAATAACAAAAGCATTTTTCAGGCCGCAAGCCCTACACGCGATACCGTCAACCCGCAATAACCCGCATCCCTACACCCTAAACTCTAGACCCGAAACCCTATCCGACCTGGCACATTGTCAGCAAGAAGCAAGGAGGTCTCAGAGACCCCTGGGATTGTAAAGGTTATAGGGATACATCTCAAGAAAATTATGTAGGGGCAGTTTGGAGAAACTCCAGTATCATGGAGATGCTGTTGGCGGCAGGCATCCGGATTGCTGCAAGTAAATGCTTCCCCCTTCTTCATCCTAGGATGTAAAGTTTATCGTTTCAGCAGTGTCCTGGCTTTGCCTGCTGCAAGGCTTCCGACGACAGATTGTACCTGGTAGTCGGGGGCTGGACTGATACTTTGGAATATCCCAAAATCGAGGTGCCAAGCCCTAAGCCGTAAACCCATACAAAAAGAAACCTATCCTACTGATAATCAGATATATTCGAGTTAAGCGCTTAGGGCCAATCATTGCAACCACGATGTTAGATATTTGTCTTGTTTGTCAACACCAAGGTCCCAGTATACCCCTCATGACCAACCAAACCCTGACGATGAGGCCACGGGCCACCAAGAAGGGACCCGGACACACAAATTTTGCAACTGGGCCGGTCACGCTTCAAGGCGTCAGGAGGACATGGCTCAAGCGAACGCAGCTATCCTAAGTAGAAAGGACCGAAGGCAGCACCTTTCCCCTCTCCATCCATCGAGCCACAGCGGCAGGGCCGCGCAAGCACGATGCAATGTGAGCAGAGCTGCGTGGTCAGGAGTGCTTCCTCTTGCGCACATCTCCTATTATTGCAGAGCTTTTTGCCAGCCAAACCTGCCTTTGGAGCGTGCCATTTCAGAGCCTGGCACAGGACTTCGCAGTCATGAGCAGTCAGCGGGCTGCAGAGTGCCTGCGAAGGTCGGATGACTTGCGTTCTTGCTTGTTCAGCGCAGTGCACACTTGCCACGGCTGACGCACGCCAAGGAGTTCCGCGTCTGGGCGGAGGAAGCGCGCCTTGGCGGTGGCGAGTTGAGTTGCAGCTCCTCCTGCAGCAAGAGTTGGTTTCGCTTGTTTGCATGTGGCGACAGGCTGCTGCCTCCTGTGCGGTGGCTGAGTATTCCATGTCTACCTGACGAAACTCCGCTTAAGTCTGTATATCTTCAAGTCTGGATAGACTGCGCCTTCAGTTTGGGAGACTCCGAGAAGAGCCGTGGAGACCCACTTTGCCCGTCCTGAACTTGCATGCGCAATTGCGTGGGGCAGTCAGAGGCCAGCAGCATGGTTTACTCGGACACTCACTGCTGAGAGGACGTCCTGACACGGAAACAACTCCATCTCTCTTGGCTTGCTTGCTGCCGGAGACACCATGAAACCGTAAGGCTAAAGGTCCCAGAGTAACCGGGTTGTCATGGGGTTCTTGCAATTAATCCCAGACAAACCCTGTCCTCAGTCTCATATAGGACTCCGCAATTGCCTTTTTGAGTGGCATACGATAGTCCCGTCCCCCCCAAAAAAATGATGGGCCAAGAAGGGACTACCTGGAAGCTCCAGCTAATTGTCGCAGGAATCTATTTTGACCTAAAATATGTACTACCATGTACTACCTAGGTACCTACCCCAAGAAACTACACCCTAAACCCTAAACCTGGACCGCTGGCGGGACTGCAGCGGGAGCCGAGGCAAGTAGCCATGCGGCTAAAAGACCAAAAGAGGAAGGAACCTGATACTGCATGTAAGTCTGGGGTTGGGGTTAAGAGTTTAGGTTTTAGTGTTCAAGGTTTTAGGATACATGCGCCCCACAAAGTTCCAATTGAGGCATTTTGGGGCTCAAAAAACTTACTGCAGATCTGCCTGGACCTTTAAGAGACCTTGTCTGAGAAGACTTAGCTTTTTGAGATTTCATGGCAAGATTTCCCCTCAAATTCCCAAACCGATATATTGGAGTTTATGTTATGCTGAGGGCTCCGCCCATTTATGGAACCCACCCCCCACATTGATATGCACGGGCTGGTAGGTGCGTAAACCTAAACCCTAAACCCTTAAACCGCCTAGCTGGTAGGTGCCTTCCCCTGGACGCTAACATAGTGGCGTCGGTTCGTCTCTATTGCCTACGCTGGTGTGGAGCTACTTGGCTCAGGAGTTTAGGGTTCAGGGCTTACGGTCTAGGGTTCAGGGTTTAGGGTTACGGGTTTAGGGTTTCCCAGGGTCCAACCGGTCCCCATTGCAAGCTTCGCCTAAAACCTTAGACCCAACAAGGGATGTACAAGTAGACTTCATATTTTGAGCTATAGTCTAAACTCCTAGTATCCCCTTAGTAATCACTACGCGAGTCCCCTATATACAACCAGCCTTTCAGGAGTTTAGGCTACCGTTCATACAAGTCCCACAAAGGAACTACAAAATGGATGACAGTCATGTTGAAGTGAAAGGAGCCAAGTCTGTTACACAGGGCCATCATCTGAGCTACAACCAATATTCCCCACATAATTTAATGGACATGGGCTCCAATATATTGTGGACTATACTCAACTACAAGAGGGGCCCCTTATGTCCACTCTGAATGGTCCCTTGGTTACCCTAATACTTACAGCAGCTCATGTAAGGTAGGGTAGGTATTGCCTATACATCAGCTTCTGTTCATGTGAGCTGGTTGGGAAACATGAACATGCATACATGGGGGTTTCTCAAAATTGGGGGTTCCCTTCTGGAGGGCTTCATAAACAGGATTATAGCAGTTTGGAGTCTACATTGGGGTCCCCGTATTTTAGGAAAGTACCACCTGCGCGTACGTATGTAGAAGCTCACTGAGCTATCTAAAGAAGCTCTGGCTAGTGTGATCCTGGTGGCAAAAACATGCACAGTACTGGTAGGTCATTTGCCGTGTACGGGATAGGCGGAGATTGAAAGGGTCTAGGACAGGGCCTACCTATCTGGGGTTGTCTACTCTACCCAGAATGCCCAACAACCCCTAGCTGAGGAATATACCCTCAATGATACTAAGATCCCTACTATGATTTAGGGTACGTCCCCTAATTGTGGGATGTTGAGCTTTCTGGGTACTCTAGCCCTTCCTGCTGGCTGTTTTCGGGGAACATTTTGACAAACCCCATCTCAGGTATGCTTCAACTCCGATGGCGCGGCCCACACGTAGGCTAAATGACGGTAGACAGGGCACCCTCTGATTGTCAGAGAAGCCCGCTGCAACAAGGTCTTCATACCCTGAGGGTGTAGGTGCCTGAGCATCCAAACTCTAAACGCCCATAACCTGAAGCCCTACTTTATGTAGCCTAGATACCCTGCGATCCTCGTGAATCCTACTCTCTATCTTGAACTTGAGCTTTTGTACCGCAACCCCAGGCCAAACAACCCTAAACCCGAAACCATGTGGTTTCTGCTCCCTACGTCAGATTCCGCGCTGATAATCCCAAAGCCGCCAATACCTGAGTGTCTGAGAGGAAGTTTTCAAGGTTCAGGTTGTAGGGGTCCGGGCCTAGGGCCCTGAAACCCGAAGTCCTGGACAATTTCCCAAAGGGTCCACGTAGCTACATGAAATATACATGTCCATAAAGTAGGTACACCGAACACCTTTTGACCTCTAAGTGTCTATTTTATACTTGCGTGAAGCCTATGCGTTTTAGGTTGTAGGGTTCCGTGGTACGTACCCCAGAACCCTAAATCCTAGATTGACCCTTTGAGAACAGCAGCCCTTCGAAAACCACATAAGAATAAAAAGCACACACACACACAAACGCCTGCGAGGCCCCTTGATGCCCTGAGCACTTAACTCTCACCTCATTTCAATACCCCAAACAGGCCATGGAATGTCTGCTATTGTTGGGCGAAAATGGGCTGAAGAAGTTGTAGGGCGAGTGCCACGGGCCCAGCTGATGCCAACTCTCAAGCCTTTGACAACCTCATCGCTAAACTCTGAAACTATAACTTACGTTTGGTGAGCTGGGAATGAAGGAATGGAAAAGAAACGGAAACAAGAGTACAATGTGTTATATAGGGACTACTATAAGGATCCATTCCTTCATGCCTAGCTAACCATGCTAGCCAAAGGTAGGTTAACCTTAGCTGTTTTCCCATAATCAAGGTTCCCAAAATACGGTGTCCCGTTTAGTATTGGCATATACAGGCCGTTGCTTCGGAGCCCGACGAAAATCCTTATCCCTAGTATATAGCTGGGCCCCCAAATTATTCCCTTAGGAACCCTAAACCCTATCTATATATATATATACATACATACCTCCTTTGACCTTTTGGGTATGCTGAAGCTAAGATGGCAGCCTGCCAGTCTCTTCGTGCTCTCTTTTGGCCTCCTCGAGTCGTTCCTCAATGTGGTCCTTCCGCAAGGATTTGAGGTTAAGGGTTTGGGGCTTGAGGTTTAGGGTTTAGGTTCCGGGTTTAGGGTTTGGGGTTTAGGTTTCGGGTTTGGGGTTTGGGGTTTGAGGTTTAGGTTTGGGGTTTGACTTTTGGGGTTTAGGGTTTCGGGTTTGGGGTTTAGCATGTAGGGTTTCGGGTTTAGGGTTTGGGGTTTGAGGTTCAAGGTTTGGGGTTCGAGGTTTGGGGTTTAGGGTGTCTCAGCGAGGGGGTGCGCGGTGCGCTGGTGCTGGAAGCACCCAGGCGCGCACCCTGACCTGCATGAGTCCACCTCGGCTGGCGCTGCACCTGCCTCGACCTTTACGGGTTTAGGGTTCTCTTGAACTCTGATCGTGCTCCTGCTCCTTCATCCGTGAGCTGATTGCATGAACGCCAACAGAGACGGAGCCAACGGAAACAAAAAAACAGGCCAGGTCTTGATTTGGTGAAATGGTTTGAAATTGATCCTTGCCTGGAGGCCTTCAAGCCTTGAACCAATTAGACCTGTCCAGACTAGATGGGTGCAAGGTTTGGGTTTGGGTCTGGCTCGGCCTCTAGTTTTCTTCAGATGGAGCCATGGCTGGATGCCTCCGATCCTGAACACATGGACCTGTCTAGACCAGGCGGGCGCAAGATCCTTGAGCCACTGAGGCCTGCTTAGAGCAGGCGGGTGTCCCCAGCCCATTTTCCCATTTTCCCATTTTCTGAGTTTTTTGAGGGTCTCTGCAGTGCCTTTTCAGGCCTTTGTGCGCAGCCGCGCGGCAAGCCACACGAGTGGAAGCCCACAGACCCTCACATGAGCTCGCATGAAAACAAAAGCAAGTCTTGAGCAAATGTGACAAATTTCAACGGGCAGGGCAGCCTGCCAGGATTGGGGCCTCCTTCAGCGACAGAACCATGATCACGGTTGAACGCCAACAACCTCCAGTCTCCAGAAGGGGTTCATCAGGCTGTCTCAAACGAAGCTTGTGCCAGATCCACACACATCGCCAGTCCGAAGAGGGCTGGGGCTACTCAAGCCCTTTCTCTGAGCCTCCAAACTGGCACGTCCAATTAACGCAGCATTATTGGCGGTGTCATGCATCGTGCATGCATGCAGGACGTGTTAAACCCTAACTGAATGTATTGTGGGTGGATGGGGT
>CAJNIZ010012892.1:12124-47576 GCA_905231905.1 Symbiodinium pilosum
AGGATCCAAAACCCTAAACCCCTAAACCCTGCAACCTAAGCCCTACACCTAGGACCCTAGACCCGAAGTCCACTTGGCAGTTTCAGCCAGGTGTTCAAATTTTACTAGGGGGGCCCCCCCTAGTTACATAATTATACTTATAAGTCCTATAACTAAAATTTATGGAACTTATAACCATAGTTATCGTAGCTTATAACCCAACTTATAACTAGGGGGCCCCTCCCTGTAGGAAAGAAACAATCCTCCGGATAAATCTGGGTTTAGGGCGTATAGGGTTTGGGGTTAAGGATTTAGGGTCTAGGTTTTAGATTCATTTCAAGCACTCCAATAGCACTAGACTGCATCTTATTGATATCGCCTAGACTCTAGACACTAAACCCCCGAGGCCCTAATCCCGAAGCCATCCCCTGAACCCTAGGCCCAAATTAAATCCTAAAGCCTGAAACCCTTAGCTTGCACGCCCTGAGCCGAATACGAATCCCATAAGCCGTCAAAAATAGATGCCAGCAGTCAATCCTCAAACTGAACTGCTGAAACCCTGAGAGGCCCAATCTCCAAGCCCCAGACCCGAAACTCCAAACTCTATAGTCCAAAGGCCCTAATCCCCGATCCCTTAATGACTATACCTGAAACCCTAATTCCACACGCCCTAAAACCTAAACAGGCTATTACTGCAGGGTGGACTTACCACACCTGAAACACACTAAACCCCTCACCCCTTAGCCCCTAAAGCCCCCACCCCTGAACCCCTGACACCCCTTAAACCCTAAACCCCTAAACCCTAAAACCCTAAACCTTACAACCCCAAAACCCTAAAAAGTCCCAAACATTCCAAGCCCTACAACCCTACAAAACCCAAGCCCCTTCGACCCGGGTTGCGGCAAAGCTGTGCTCGGCAACATGCCCAGCACCACCAGGAGACCCATGGTCTGAGTTAAGTGGTTTTAGGGTTTAGGGTTATAGGGTTTAGGTTTTTGGGGTTCAGGGTTTAGGGTTTTTGGGTTTAGGGTTTTAGGGTTTATAAGGTTTATATGGTTTGTAGGGATTAGGGTCTAGGGAATTTAATGGGTAGGGCTTTAAGGGTACATATCGGGCTAGTATTAGGGATATATTGGGGTTATATTTGGATAATGGAAAAGAATATGGGAAACTTCTATCTAGGGATTGTGGGGTTTAGGCATTGTAGGGTTTAGGGTTTAGGGTTCAGGGCTTTAGGGGTTCAGGGGCTAGGGCTTTTGGGGCCAAGGGCGTGAGAAATTGGGGTTAATAGTCTATTGGGGTTATATAGGGATAATGGAAAAGAAAATGGAAACTACTATAATGGGGTTATGTCGGGTTTAGGGTTTAGGGTTGAGGCTTTAGGGATTGTAGGGTTTCAGGATTGTAGGGTTTAGGGTTTGTAGGTTTTTGGGGTTTAGGGTTTAGGGCTTGTAGGGTTTAGGGGTTGTAGGGTTCAGGGTTGTGGGGCTTTTTGGGGCTTAGGGTTTGAGCCTTGTAGGGTTTAGGATTTAGGTTTAGGGTTTGTAGGGCTTGTGGCTTGTTCGCGCTTGGATTTATAGGGCTTGTAGGATTTAGAGTTTCGAACTTAGGGTCTGGGATTGGCAATAGACTTGTTTTTTTGGTGGTAAAACCCAGTAATATTATATTCCTTATATAAAATACTATACCCCAATGGGTACCAGGGTACCATAGTATCCCCAAATAAAATACTACCCAATAGGCCTCCTGGCTTTTGAGTTTAGGGTTCGTAGGCTTTAAGGCTGAGGATTCAGGATGCCGGGTGATCCTATGGGTTGGGATTTGGGCACTGGCAGTTGTGGGACAAGTTTGGCTTTCGTTTTAGGGTTCAGGGGCTTTCAGGTTTGGAGTGAGTGATAGCTGGGTGAGACCCAATAGGAAGCTCATCTGATACTCATAGAAGGGTGGTGGGGTTCTATGGGCTTCATGTAAAGCCTCCTATAAGAGTTCTCACCTGATAACTACCCACTAGGACGTCTCTGTGAGGTAGCCTTCTCTGTCTTTCAGTACATCTCCATACAATGCCAAATCGATAACCCAACAGTCCTGATATGGTTATAGAAGAAGTTGCCCGATGGCCTTGAACTGATTCTTCAACAGGGTTCTATGGGGCTGCAGTTCAGAGAGTCCGGGAACAGAGCCTTGGGCCTAAATTACTAAAGGGTTTAGGCTTAGAGCTTTTGATTTTGAGCCTCCAGAGTCTTGCCCTAAAGTCTGGAATCAGGGGAGGGGCCTTCTGATAAAAAGGAGGGGGACGAGCATCAGTTCCCTTCTCAGTATCTTTGGAGTGCATTTTCATGGTCTGCGTTCACACTGAGCGTGATTGTCCTGTTCACCTTGCACTGTCACCATGCAGGCTCGATCGACCGCATCGGCTTCTACAAGGTAGTGACTCATCATTTTACCCTAGGGCTCCAGTTACCTAGATAGTAGGTTACTGGGCTATGTAACTATAGGGTATATAGAACCCAGTTCCCATTATTTAGGCAACTGGAGCCCCAGGGTTAGATAACTTTCCATTTCCCGTATCTCCATTATATCATCCATCCTTATACAACTCCGATAACCCTCAACAGATCGCCCAAGAGCTAGAATTTCTAGGGCTTGTCTCCATACTTCTCGGAGTCATACCCCATTTAAACCAACTTCTAACATACCATCCTTGTAACCCCTCCCCAAATGAATCATATACCCCCACACCCCGGTATTATATAGAGTACCAATCTTATTTCGGGGGGGAATTAGGCCAAGGCACGTGACTCTGAAGCTTAAATTATTTAAAACACAACATCCGAGACACTAAATCCCTAGAAGCCCAAACCCCTTAACCGAAAACCCTACACCTTACTGTTGGTTAGCTGCATGACTTCTAAGGTTGCAAGCCGCCATGCCTGGTATGAGTTCATATAACTTATATGGTTGGGAGGGGGTGTTCAGGCTTCCGGGATACATACATATACAAATATAAATAAATATATATATATTGATCTATCTAGAACACAGCCAGAAAGCGCAATATACCTTAAGAAAGAAGTCATGTTCTTTTCCCTTCCTTCATTTCCGACTAACAACCAGCCAGGAAAAAAGAACTCCCTAAACACTAAACGGACAGAGCCAGGGCACAAAGACACCCGCAATGGATCGCCATCTGCAGCGACTGGATATCGGCTGCACGTGCCTTGACACCATGCGCATGTGATTCCAGACGTTACCTAAACCTTATACCCTCGAACCCTGAGCCCGAAAACCGTAAACCCTAAAACCCTAAAAAGGGTAGGTTTCGGGTTACAAGGGAATGAGGGAATGCAAAAAAACATGGAATACAAGACAATGAAGGAATGGAAACTTGTAGGGTTGTAGGGGTATTTAGGAATTATGTGGTAGGAGGACTGATGAATGCATATACATATATATATATATACATGAATGCTGGTTCCCTTTTTGGGGGTCCCTTCAGGGAAGGACCCTCTAGGTATAGGTTGGCGATAAGTCGGCGATAACAAGGAATAACTCGGTTCTCAATCGTATAGCGACATTTCGGGAGTCTATAAGCATAAGTATGCAACTGCGGGGCCCCCACCCTGTGGCACAATATAGCCTCTAACATGTCAGACACATGAAAAAACCGCATATTCTACCAACTCCCCGCTACCACGCGGACATAGAAAAATCGATATATTATAATCCACTAGATAAACCCCTTTAAGGACTTTTAAGGAGTTTAGACTATAGCTCATATGTGTACATATACACATATGCATGGCTGGACAAAACACATGCTCCCAGCATGGCCACTGCATCAAAGACCTTATAGGGCAATGGAATAGGACAAAGGTAAAGTACCAAGGGGACCCCGAAGTCCACTCTTTCATGGTCTCTTGGTAAGCCTAGTATTCCTAAACCCTAAGCCCTTAACCTTCAGAAGGGCTCAAATGCGTGAAAGTTGGAGGGTTGCAGACAGATCCTCGTGCATGAAAAGGACTTGGGTTTAGGGCACTGTCCCCACCAAAAGAACCGCCCGGGGTGCCAGAAATAATCTTGATACCATTGGATAAGGGCTACAATTATGACTGGGTTTTGCTACCCATGAACACAAACCCCTAAGCCCTAAACCCTAAACCCTGAACCCTAAAACCTGAACCCTAACAAAAACCCTGAACCCTAAACCCGAACCCCCAATCCGGGAGCTCTGGTCCCTAAACTCTCTGGTCCCTAAACTCTCAATACCCAGAACGTCCTAAGCAGCTTCTGTTTTGGTAAACTTATATCATCCTTTACCACAAGACGGGTTTAGGGTTTAGGGTTCATAACAAAAAGGAACTACCTAGCAGCCCTCGGGTAAACAGGTTCCAGCTACCCTTGAATGTGGAACCCAAAAGGTTCATGCAGGTATCTGGTATAAACCTAGCCCCTCTTTGGGAATTAAGTATACCCCAAAATACCAAACCCAGAACTCACAGTCTTAAATCCCAAGCCTTGGCTATATCCCTACATGGACCCTTGGTGCAAACTGTGGAAAAAGCTCAGGTACTCGGACTCGCTGTCCTCCGCAACATGCACCCATCGAGGTCTGCCTGTCTCTCACATGTTAGAAGCGCTTCATGGGTTTAGGACGCAGGGTCTAGGGTTTAGAGCTAAGGGTTTGGGGTTTAAGGTTTGGGGTTTAGGGCTAAGGGTTCAATGTTTATGGCTCCTCGTACCGTGTAGGGAAAGTATGTGCCTTAATGAGGGGGTATGGCGCCCTGTGGAAGACTAGCAATCAGCTCATGAATCACTGATGCTAGAAGTGCAGAGTTGTGAACATGGGCTATATAGGGACTTTAATGGGAACCCCAAAAGGGAACCCCAAGAATATAGTAGGAATATAATAAGAATATGCCGTACAGGGTCCTCATATTCTATTATATTCCTACTATATTCAGGAGTTTAGACTGTAGCTCATTTAACTACATTGACTCTTTGGGGGCTTATTATCTTCCGCACCCACATTGTCGTCAGTGGGAGTGGGCCCAATCTGTGCTGCAAATTTGTGGTCCGAGGCCGCCTAAGGTCCAAGCTTAGGGATTACACTTCCCCAAACTAACATGGAAACCCATATAGCCCCGTTTTAAAGGGACTGTGGGCTTCATCGTGCCCTTTTGGGTGTCATGTTAGCTTCCGGGAGTGTAGGGTTTAGGGTGTAGGGATTAGGGTAATCGTGCGCGGAAACTCTAAACCCAAGGTCTCCCATGTATTTTTTGGGTGGGTTTGTTCTGTTTTTTTGGGTATGAAGGCTTACAACATACTACCGAAACAGGAACTACACAGGAGATTCCCGATTAACCCCATGCATGCATTGAAGAGCGGGTCGGTCTTTTCAACTGAACCCTAAACCCTAGACCCTCAAGCCCATATAAACTTACCATTACTTTGTGTACCCACATTTCCTGAATTGTACAGGTTCAAAACCAAAATGACCACCCTTCAAACCCTCAGTAATTGTAATAAACCGTAGCAGCCCAGGAATTCTCAAGTGAACAGTAGGGAAGCAGTATGGGTTTAGGGTCTTGGATTTCGGGTTTAGGGCGTAGGGTTCGCGGTTTAGGGTTCTGAAGCATTCATGGCTTCGGGATTCGGGTAAGCAATTGAAATGGGAATTAAAAATAGCGATGAATGTTGTAATAATCATAATAAGAACAGGAGCAATACAAAAGTCACAAGACCAATGCCTACAGTGCTATGCTGGACGCAGAGCTAAAGCGACGGGGCGGACGTCAAAATCGGTTTTATGGTTTAAGTCCAGGGTCGGCATCTGACAAAAATCAAACTCTTCCAAATCCAAACATTCAAATGGCACCAGAAACTTGCGAAGCTACTTTGGAAGGGAGAACATGCATGAGTTAAACCCGGTGGATTATCTTTTCCATTATCCCTATCTGACCCCAAATTTAAAACCCTACCCTAAACCCTAAACCCTAAACCCTGGAGAGGGCCTGGTTCTGCCATGGCCCTCTGGGGCCTTTGGCCCAACGCTTCTGCGGCCCCCGAGCCCAATACGGCTGGGCGGAAGCAATGAAGCTATTAAGCAGAGACTCTTATTGGATTTGGGGTTTATAGGGTTTTGGGTTTGGGATTTAAAGTTTTGGTCTTGGAGTTCAGGGTTTTAGGCGGACGCCTTACCCTTGAAAAGTGACTATAAGGGATAAGAGTAAGTAGCTCAGGCTCCTCTAACATTCCTATTGCATCACTATTACAGGGTGGAGAGTCAACCTAAAGGAGACCCAATATCCCTGATTTGAGGAGTAAACCTTGAATTTGCGCAGACCCTTGTTTCATGTTAAGTATATTCCTTGATTGAAGTGCGTTGAGGCCTCTGGGGTCAGTATGGAAGCCTGTAGTTTTGATTAGCTGTTGGGGGTCGTAACCCTAAACCTAAACCCAAGGGACAAGGTCCAAAGTCAACAATACGAGCTAAGGTTTTGGGGCTTCTGGTTTGGGGTTCAGGGTTTGGTTATAGGATGTGGTGTTTGGGTTTTGGTTGCCAAGCTGGCCCCTTCTGGACCTGGATTAGGTGCAGGCTTGGGAGGATTCTAGATCTAGGAGATTGAAGCAAAATTTGAAACATCAGATCTGTGAGTCTTGGCCCCAAAGCCCCTAAACCCCAAACAAGTTACTCAAGCATTCCAAAGCACATCCCTAGTACCACCTGCACTTCCAAAGGGTGTAGAAGCATTGCCATTGTTTTTGCCTACCCAGAAAGCGCGATATCCTTTAATTAAGGAAGGTACCCCCAAATGAGACTAGAATCACTTATCTGTTTTTTGGATACAGTCCTGAATTAAGGGATTGATTAGGTCCGGGTAGAGCAATCCCTAAGGGCGCAAGTACTCAATGCACTTATGCTTGCCCAAAACTTGTACGGTAGCTATTGCCTAAATCCTAAATGCCAGACTATTGAGGACCTGGACGCGCTGGCAATACTCATGACCCGTAAACCCTAAACCCCAAACCCAAGACCCTAAACCCTATGGACCCTAAACCCTAGACCCTAAGCCCTAAACCCTAACCCCTAGACCCTAAACCCTGAACCCTAAGCCCTAGACCCTAAACCCTGAACCCTAACCCCTAGACCCTAAACCCTGAACCCTAAGCCCTAAATCCTAAACCCTGAACCCTAAGCCCTAGACCCCAAACCCTGAACCCTACACCCTAAAGTCGTGGGGTCGTCACCTTGGAGGCATGCAGAGGCTTTGGAACTTGTGGCGTAACAAGCAAGCCCAGTACTAATGGTTTAGGGTGTTAGGGTATTAGTGTTTAGGATATCAGGGTTTGGGGTATTAGGGTTTAGGGCCTAGGGTATTAGGGTTAAGCGTATAGGGTTTAGGGTATTGGGGTTTAGGGTATATACCCTAAATGATACTAGGATCCCTAGTATGATTTAAGGTATATACTTGTAATTAGGGGATCTCTTCTTTCTGAGTAAGCCAAAAGAGCTGCGAAACTTGGACGGGCACGATGGTGGGGCCTGCTGAATGCATGTGGTCCCAGTTTTGCAGTTTCCTGAAACCCTTACAGTACTTGAACAATTTGTGGGACACTATTTTTGGACATACTCTGTCAGCATCCAAACCACAGGCCTTCCGACTTAACTGCCGCAGGAAAGAAAGAACAACGTAAGTTCAAACCAACCACGTGGGACCACCTACCATGTGAGTTTTTATCCACGAAATCCAATATACAGACACTCACCGATGTTCCTCAGGAACCCTGTGTACACCCACCAAAACCCTCAAAACCAACCTGCTCCGTGTAGCTGTACACTATATACCGTGGACCCGACAATAAGTACCCGGGAAGCCCCTTGGGTCTAAGTCTATACGATACATCTACATCGTGGTTGAGGGTTTTGTACTTCTTTGGATATGGAAGCTCCTGTAGCAAGAGGGGCCATTCATTTCAACACGTGTCTTCCAGGCTTTCCGGTGGCAATGTATGGACTTAAGAAATATCAAGATTATGGTCCAAAATTCTCGGATTCCTTACATACTCATATGGATTATGAGGGTCCCTCAAATAGACCTCGAAATCATATTTGTGATTGCCAAGGCCCCTACAATATCTAGTAGATCTGCAACTGCTTGTGCATGATCACAGTTTCGGGTTTAGCGTTTAGGGTTTCGGCTTGGGGTGCATAAGTGCAGCAGGTACAAATGCGGGTTTGCAAGCTAGTTTGCTTGGAGGTGCATGGCTACTTAGCACCTAGTATTGATTCTACAACCCAACTAAGCTGCAGTATGGTTGTAACTGAGTTGGAAGCGCAGTTATGAGTAGGCTCTGACTAGAACACCCTTCATCGCTCGTCATTCCGTTTGGTTTCCCCTTTTATGCTGAACTGCTATGACCTCAACAGTATGCAGCAACATAGCCCAACACCCATAAAGAAAATCAAAGCAAGCAATTATTCAATAATGCCATTATTCTACATACTTTAGGGGTACACGTACACACGTGGCCAGGTCCCCGGAACCCCGAACCATATTCCACATACTTTGGGCACCAGGCAACCAGAACCTCCAAGTGGGGAGAAGTCATCCACGAAGCTTGCCTCAAAGCATGTGCTAAACTTTACCCTAAACCACATAATCCCTATATAACCCCTATGTACCCTAAACCCTAGACTGCAAGCATGTGCTAAACCTTGAAGCCCCAAACCCTAAAACCCTAACTCTGGACCCTAAGCCTAGGGTTTGCTTGGAGGCACATGTCATGGGGTTACTATGCCCCCCCCCCGTACACATGGCAAACAAGTTGAAGCAAATTAAGGTCCTTGTTTAGGATTATTGGGGTCAATTCAATCTTATGAATGCTTATTAGGCCTTTCCAGTTTAAGGGTGTTGCATACAGTTAGGGTTAGAAAGGGTTTAGAGTTGGGGCAGACGCCCAGACCCTAGACCCCAAAACCTAAACCTTCAACCCTAAACCCTAAACTCTAACAGCCTCCGGGTACGGTTGACGAGGTTGGGGTTTAAGGCTGCAGGCACGAGGTTCTTGGGCAAATACAAGTGGGTCAATATTATGATAGCTACGTAGGGTTTAGGGTGTAGAGGTCAAGGGGTCAAGGTACATCCTTACGCCTTATTGCCCCTGGTACACAAGTTACGGAGAGGTTAACAACCAGCAATCTTACGATTTCAGGGTTGAGTCTTGGGGAGGGTTTAGCACCCCACAAGGACCAGAACACACACCCTAGACCCTAAGACCTAAACCCTAGATTTCTTATAATCCCCTTTAAGGCACCCCTAATTTGAGGGTTTAGGCTTTAGCCACTACTGTCCTCCAGAAAGTGATAACGACAATCCGGGCAGCAATGCTTCTGGCAAAACCTACACGGGAGAATCTCCCTCCCTTTTGGGGATACCCATGCCTAAACCCTACTCAATCTACCAGCCGCCCTGATGCCTTAAACTCTCAATCCTTCCCTGCACGCCCTACAGCCCCGACCCTAAAATCAAAAAAACTCCAAAGCCTAAACCCCAAGCTCTAGACCCCCAAAACGCCCAAATCCTACACCCAAAAACCTTAAAGCCTAAACCCCAAACCCCAAACCCCAAACCCTAGAACCTAAAACCCTGAAGCCGAAGACCAAAATCGGCTGAGCAAAGACACCGCCAGCTCTAAATCCTAAACTGTGAGGGCCTGGCTCCCTGCCAGCTTGCTCTCCGTCCGCGGATAGGTCTTCAGGCGGGCCATGGCTTGACCCCCCTGTCATGAGGGCCCTTCTCCAAGTTACGAGCCCCTTTTAGATTACAAACATACGACGGCACACAATATCTAGAAGTACCAAAATGGGACCGTAATTTGGGAACTCGCCATGAGAGCTATAGTCCAAAACTCCTTTAAGGGGGTTATATATAAGGGGGAATATAGGGGACGCTTATAAGGGTTCATAAGGAGGATACTAAGAGTCTAGACAACAGGTCATGAAGGTTTAAGGCTTTCGGACGTAGTTTTTAGGCTTAGGGTGTGCCTCTTGTCATGAGATTACCTGGAAGCCAGTAGCCCAGAATCATGGTGGATGTTTCCCAAAACTAGGGGTACTTTGTGGGGTACCAAGAATGAGGATCATAATATTTTAGAGTCTATATTGGGGTCGCCTTATGTTGGGAAACTATCTGGTCTACCTTCTCCGAATTTTCCGCCACTTCGGCCTAAAACAGCCCCGTATTTTTGATAACCCAGAGTTTACGGTTAAGGGTTAGGGTTGAGAGGGTTTAAGTTTCAGGTTTGGGGCTACAGGTTCCATACGAAGGTTTAGGATTAGGGGTTTCGGGGGCAAGCATTTTGGTGTGTGCTGTGCGTAGGGATAAGTTTCGGCTTTGTGTTCAGCGTTTAGGGTTGAGGGTTTGGAGTCAAACGTTTAGGACTAAGAGCTTGGGATTAAGGATTCTAAATTTAGAGTAAAGGGTTTCAAGTAAAGGGTTTAGGGCTGAGGGGAGTTTAGGGTGTAGTTTCAGGAGCATATGATACGTTATACACTTCTTCTTCTACCGTAGAAAGTCGCGTTTTGTTAGGTCTCAGGCCCCTTTCCCCTACCTGGTGACCCTGCGGTGAGGGGTAAGTCAGGGGGGGTGAAAGAAGCCCTGTCTTGTTCAGGTCTGGTTCTGATATCCAAACGCAGGGTGAAAGAAGCCCGGCATTCTTTCATTCCTGGATCTGGTGGCCAAAAGCGGCCTTCCTTCACCCCTGGTTCCGATGGCCAGAAACGGGGTGAACGAAGCTCAGCTTTCCTTCACCCCTGGTTTAGATTTAGGCTTTTTGTTCAACCCCTTGGACTTTTAGGGTGTAGATTTAGGGTTCAGGATGTGCGCGCGCACGTGTGCGAAACACTGACGTCTGAGCGGTGCGGCGTTGCGACGCACCACTTGCCACGTGGCGTGGTCCGTTTGCGTCGTCGCTTTGATGCGCCGCGTCCGTCCCTTTTCCGCCTCTGGGGTCGGCGGACTGAGCCAGAGGCTCTTGGGCTTTCTGGATGGTTTGATTCCGGAAAAGTTTTGTCCGCCTGGAGCTCCCTCTGACAACCTGGATTAAGAGTAAGGGTTTAGGTTAAAGGTTTAGAGGTTAGGGCTTAGGGAGTCTAATGGTGGATACTATTAGGCCTGCGTCGCTCTAAATACCTTGTACTGTGAACGCATTTAAAGTACCCAGAAAGCCAAATATCCCTAGTCCAAGGAATATACCCTAAATGGTTCTAAGGTCTCTAATATGGTTTGAAGTATATTCACCTAAACCCTAAGCCCTAAAGCCTCTGTATATAAGGGATATTGGGCTTTCTGGGTATAGAAATGTCCTTTCGGTTTCTTAGCATCAACGGTATGCAGCCCATGGGTTGAAACTTAAGTGCTCCCCAAGTGCAGGGTTTAGGGTTTAGGGTGACGGTTTAGATTTTCGGGGCTCCCTGAATATGCTAACCAAAACACCATAGCATAACCATACTTCACATAACTCCTTAAGCCCAACTTTACTGGCCCAACCTCTCCTTTTTAACCCCAGGCCTAGGCCCTTAGTCTTTTGGTCTATGGGTCTAAGACCATCAGCCCTGAGCCCGTAGACTTCATGACAATACTTCTGCTTGTTATAACCTAGTCATAAAAACTTGTAGCTAGGCCCTGAACCTTAAACTCTAAACCTTAAGCCCTCAACCTTCAACCTTAAACCCTTAACCTTCAATCCTACATCCTAATTCCTAAGCCCTACACCTGAAACCCTAGACCTTAAACCCTAAAAAGCCCAGAAGACTCTGCACTCTGCCTGAATCAGCGCCAATATCCAGACTTGGAATTGCCGGAAGTATTGCGCCTGCACGAAACGAGACTGCCAGGGTTTGTTTAGGGTTTAGGGTTTCGGGGTTTAAGGTTTGGCTCAATCCCAGGAGGGACCCCCTCGTCATATAAGTATACTTATAAGTCCTATAACTACTATTTATGGAACTTATAACCATAGTTATCCTAAGTTATAAGCCAACTTATAACTAGGGGGCCACTCCCTGTAGGTTCAAGCAAATAGCTCCTAAATACATTGAAGGGGGATGTTAAGCCAACCCACCCTTCGGATTGCCAGTGCAGAAACCCTGCCTTATACGATGATGAGGCCCCCGGACTAGGGTTCTAGCATACAGTACGTCTTAATAGGTCTCCATCCCTATGTAGCCCTTAGTATTACGAAACCCTCTTGCGTTTAGAGTCTGGAGACCATTTTGGTAGCTTATCAATCCAAATTCCAATTTCCAAAATGGCAACCCTGAACCCTAAACCCCCAAAAAAGATGTTATCCCCGCATTCCCCCTATAGCCCTTTAGGAGCCCTGAATATCTGTTCAAAGGACCTTCAGCCCCCTTTCTGGAAACGTCCTTCAACATCCCTCAATGTGCCTCTACAACACCAAAGCCCGTATGCAAACCCGACAACACGACAAAAGCTCTGCCTTTGAAGCCCCCGACGGACTTCCTCACCTAAGGGGTTTGGGGTTTAGAGCTTCGAGGTGTGGAGGTTTGGGGGCAGGAGGCTTTGTGGCTATGGCTGTGCTGGATTACGATGTCGTGTAGGTTTAGGGCTCCTAGCGCTGGGAGACTCAATAGTAAGGGTTGTACTCCACCCTCCCACCCCCTCAACCTCCTTCCTCCTTGCTGAAGATATCTGAAACCAATAAAGGGAAGTTCAAGAGGAACCTCGGGACAGGACACGGGGGAGGAGGATGAGAACTCATGAACTGTTAGTACAGTATTGTACATAAGCACGCAGCACTGCCTTATCTTATACAAAAGGGGCACTGTGATAGTTTGGTTGCAGCACAGGCGTTGTCTACCTCACAATAATATGATAGTGGCGGAGAAAGCCTGCTACCTGCTCTGACGGCTACACAGACCTAATGTTGACAGAGAGGCTCTAGCAGATGCTATCCTACACCCATTGGTTGATCCTTTAAGTTGTAGGAGCGCAAATAATCTCCACCACATTCTCATGCTGATAAGTCCTACGGCTAAGTAGTCAGGGTGCAACTTTAAACCACGTCATCCAAAGAAGTACAGCAACATGTCGGGCGATTGCCATGATGCGCCTCTCACCCTAAGAGTGCAAATAGCCAACAATAGCAGTTAAGTACCAAAAACCCGTTCAGAACCTGGTAGGTGGGACCTTAAGCCCAACTATTTGGGTACCAGGGGGCTATGAAGTCTAGACGCTGGCTCCAGGACACAGGAGTACGCTTCTCAACTGCTTGCATGTAGGGATTGAGGAAGCCCATGGAAACTACTACATGGGGAGAATCGCGTGGAGGAAAATCACATGGAAACTAGGGTGACACTAGTAATCATATAGGGATGATTACCTTAACCTAGACCTCCTAGCTTATACGTTGGTTGTAGCTGGGATATAGCAAGGATAGGCATCATGAGACGTCCTATAATTGCAGTTCTGGGCCTTAGTGTTCTAATTATTTGACTATGGGGCCTCACCTTGCGAATCCAAATCTCAAACCCTAAATCCCCTATTTCAAAGCGACTTGAAACCCTGGACCCTAAACCCTAAGCACAAATCTGAGGTTGTAGAATCAAAGCCACCAACCAGGCGGGCTTCACCGCTCCCGCATGAAGGGTTTTTTGGGTTTAGGGAGGGTAAGGGTTTGAGGTACTGGTACAGAAGGAACCCGCAAGCTGCACAGCTTCTTAATCCCTTCCTTAGCAATGATGCCCCCAACCCTATCATGCCGTGCTGCAAGTCGCCGCTTCATGATAGGGGGGACTGTTTTTCCGAATGGTTTAAGAAGGCCACACCTCTCTAGAAAGTGGAAAAAAGTGTACTGCTGGGATATCCAGGTAATGGGGTCACTTGGCAGGTACCACATCTAAACCCTAAACCCTAAGCCCTAAACCCTGCACCCTAAATCATGTTGGGGTTGCTCCAAAGTCCGGTTTGCTTTCCAGTCTTTTGCTTACTGGTTCTGAGTAGGGAAAAGGGACTATAATCCCTTTATAACCCCTAAAAACTACCCCTAAATAGCATATGCCGTTATTGCTAAGCCCCAGTAAGATAGGTAATGTTTGGGGGGACAGTAATAAGGACTGGGTCTCTGAGGAATACACGTGCGAACTACAGTCCAAATTTCCCCAAACAACTCATGCACATGGGTTCCTCTTAGGGAACCTAGACTAAACTACAACAGGGACCCCTATGTGAACGGCAAAGGTAAGTCATTTTCAAAATTATGTTCCCCTATTGGCTATAGGTTAGAGTACGGCAACTAATAATTAGTTGTAACAAATTGGCACCCGAATTTTGGGAGCTACCCAAGTGTCCCCTGGTAAGCCCTAAACCCTAAATCCTAAGTATCGGCAATGGCTAATGTAACTTACTGCTTATGGTTTGGGCTGATATTGTGCCTACCTAAACCCCAGAAGTAAGTAAAATCATGGCACCCAACCCACAAAGCTTAGGGTTTAGGGGGTAGGATCTGTTTGTTGTTTTTTGGGTGGTGGCTTAGGATTCAGGATGTAGG
Organism: Symbiodinium pilosum; assembly: GCA_905231905.1. NCBI lineage: Eukaryota > Dinophyceae > Suessiales > Symbiodiniaceae > Symbiodinium > Symbiodinium pilosum. Next base: position 26,672 of record CAJNIZ010012892.1, read on the forward strand.
GCTGGCGAATACTCTACATACTTTTAATGTTCAGGCAGGGGAATATGCAGCAACGGCATGCGCATCGCAGCCGCCAGTCTCTTGGAAACGATAGGCATTGAGCAAAGCACTTGCTGGTGGTTAATAGGAAATGAGCCATTGTTTAAACTCCTAGTATCCCCCTTAATATCCCCTACAGTAGTCCCCAGTATAATCCCCTATATAACCCCGTTTAAGGAGTTTAGACTATAGCTCAAATGAAAAAATGGAAGGCACTGTTTAGGGCTCAGCGTTTGGTCTCTAGGGCCTCCAGGGTGGGAATGGAGCGGAGTCAAAGAAACATGAAACAAGCTATACTGCTGGGGATTGTGTAAGGCCTACTATGGGGACAACCTTAAACCCTAAACCCTAAACCCCAGTTCCTCTAACAGCCAGCAAGTAAAGTTATTAGGGTTCAGGGCCTGAAGTTGCACGGCTAGAGCCCAGGAAGGGCAAATCCTAAACCTTAAACGGTGTGGCTCAGGATGTAGGACCCTAAGGGGCCAAGGACCCAAATATTCGGGGTTTTAGGGCCCACGGGACCTAAAGCCTTAATAGTTGGGTCCTTGGACCCTTAGGGGGATGTATGGCCCGGTCTTTAAGATCTACAATCTGACCTATCCCGTATCTTCCCTCTTCTACAGCTACCTGGACCTCGAAAGTCTGCAAAATCATGGCCCAAAACCCATAAGACAAACCCTAATCCCTAAGCCCCAGACTCTAACCCTGCTGTCGCCGTGCACATTTTCATACCTTGCCTGGCCTTCGGCGCTTTACGGTGGCCCCCTGATCATCACACCCTCACTAACCCATTTGGGCCTTTGGTAGGGTTTAGGGTTTAGGGTTTAGAGCCCAAATATTTGGGTCCTTGGGCCCTTAGGGTGAAGGTGGATCTAGGGTGCAGAGTTTAGGGTCTACCGGGACCCCCTATTACTACAAAACAGTGGCCTGCTTGTCTGCGCTCATTGGTGTTGTGCCGTTGTGCCAGGTAGGAACTACGTGGGTCTTTCAAGCACCTAAAACCAAAAACTCTAAACCCATTAACCTGGAGTTAGACAAGCACCGAGATCCTCATTCTACTGTAATCCCAGTTCAGTGGCAAGGCTTTAGAATCAGGGGTCCGCATTTTGGCCGAGCAGGTTGAGAAGCTAGCTTGTACTTCGTGGGGCCCTGGAACTACTTATCGGTAAGGGGACCTACTTGCAAGGGGTTACAGTCCCCCTTAAGTAGATAGACTATGGGGTATATCGGGATCTTATTACAATATATCCCGAAGCCATATCCTATCTACTTAACGGGGACTATACGTGGCTGAAGGGGATCAAACATATTCCCAAAGTCCATCGCCCCTCAGAAGCCACTAGTCGCTGCACCTTCTTGCGTTCCCTCGGGCCCAAACCCCTTTGAAGCCCAAACCCCTTTGAAGCCCAAAAGCATCCTCGACGGCGTAGAGGCATATGAGTAACGTTTTTTTGGGTGGTTGAACCTAGTAAGATAATACTCCTTATATAAAATTTAAAATACTATACCCCAAAAGGAGGAGAAAATCTTACTCTATAGAATGGGTACCATAATACACCCAAAAAAATACTACTCACATGGGGTTTTGCCGAAACGATCGGTACTGTTTTCGGGATCCCTGTGATGTGGAATATATTATTGAGTCTATATTGGAGTCCGCCTATTTAGGGAAAATATCGCATGTATGGCAAGCTCACGGTCAGGTTTTTCAGTGCTTCTAGGGGTTGAATCGCTTCTGAGGAGTTTCCGGGTTTAGATTTTAAAGGTTTAGGAGCCTATAGGCCTTTTGGGGGGTGAGGGTACGGTAGGCCTCCCACAGCTTGGAAGCTACTATGGTGCAGGGAAGCTTTGCTGTATGGACCACGTGTTGTATTCTAAATCCTTGTTGCCGCCCAGGTCCTCAAAACAATTTAGAGGACGACGGCGACGCGACGACTCTGCAGAAGGCGTACGTAAGGTTAGAAGGATTAGGGCTCTAGGGTTTCAAGTGCTGCGTGTCTCCAGTACTGAGGTTTCAAGCAATACCCGGGAAGCCGGCGAGGACAAGGTTTAGGCACACGAGACTCCTATGTTCCTATGTCCTATGTCCAGTGTGTGCCAGACTTATAGTCAGCGAGGATCTTCAGGTAAAATCAAAATGTCTAGACACAACACCTCACACCTGACCTACATGGCTCCGTAACCTCTGGGCCCAATTAATCCCTACACGCAAAAGGCGCAGGACTTTGCTTGTATGGGGGCCCCAACCGGGGAACCCCAAAAATGTAGCAGAACTATCAACAAATGTATAACGACAGTGGTATAGTCCTGTTATGTTCCTACTATGTTCTTGGGGTTCCCCGTTTCGGGGTCCTCATTTAAGTCCTTTCTCAAAAGGCGCAGCTGAACGGTTAAGGTGACAGATCCAGGTGGAAAATGAAGACTGCTGCCCCTAAAAAGGCTGGTTGGGGGCTAGGGCGGGTTTAGGGTTTAGGGTTTAGGGTTTTGTTTAGGGTGTATGATGGGCTTAGCGTTTGGCATGTATAAAGGCCTCTCAAGAAGGGTACAACTAGGAACCCTGGGGGGGTGTAGCGTCCCATCTTTAGGACCCTAGAGAAGGTTTCTTCTGAACACATCTTCTTCGAAGCTAAGAGCCCCCAGTAACAGTTTATAGTAGGGGTCCTACTAAGGGCTATATATACCCACATTATATTCATTATCCAACTGTTACTGAGTGGGGGCAGTACCCAGTTGATAGGGCTTAGACCAGCCCTAGAACCTGATCCCCTCCCTTTCATTCCCCTAAGCCCTAAACCCCTAGACCCCTAATCCCTAAAACCCAAGAACCCTAAATCCCTAAACCTCTAGACCCTAAGCCCCCAAACCCCCAAACCCTTAAACCCTAAAACCCAAAATCCCTAAAACCCTAAACCCTAATCCCTAAGCCATTTGTCAGGGAGCACTTAATACTTAAGCCCTGGAAGCAAGCAGTCCTCTCGGGATCCTCACCACGAAATGGCAGCTTCCCAACAAAGGGGTTTCAAGGTCTAGTGTCTAGGGATTTAAGGGTTTCGGGTTTAATGCTTAGGGATTTGGGGGTGTAGGGATTTGGGGGTTTAGGGGTTTAGGGGTTTAGGGTTGGGGGATCTAGTGCTTAGGGTTCAGGGATTAGAGGTTTAGGGAATTAGGGGTTTAGGGTTTAGGGAGTAGAGGTTTGGGGTTTAGGGATTAGCTGTCTAGGGCTTATGGTTCTAGGGATTTAAGGTTTATGGTTTTAGGGTTTTATTTCAATTTCCAGGCCTTGCGGTACTCAGCCTTCTGCCCTAAGCCCTGATTCACTGGTACATAAACCCCATGCCCTACACCTTTGAAGGGTTCCTCTTTTGGTAACCACCAGATCCCCTGGCGCCCTTCCTCCAAGAGAGGGGGAGGGGGTTGGCAGGGACTTTGTCCAGCAAAAGGAAGCACGAACCCACCTGAGCAGCACCTTCTGGGTGGATGAACCGCATAAGAATATTTTCTTCTGAGGACATGCAACGCCAGGGAGAACGTGATCAGTCCATGTTGATAACGATATATTTTCCTTGCAAAAAGGCTACCCATTTGACTGAGGTGGGGCATCTGTGGACTTTCGGGATTACGAGGTGGCGTGCGAACCAGCAAAGAGCACTGCATGAATGATGTTGCTTCTTGAAGCATGTCTAGTACCAGCATGTCCCAGCACCGTTGTAATTGTATCCGTGTTTCAAACATGAATGCCACTAGCTCCTCCCATAATAACAAAAGCCCACCCAGATAATGCACATTTTGAGTGACCCTTAGAGCTATACATTCGTGTAAGCCGGAGCCCCGGGCATGGGCTTTAAGCATAGAACATCTTTGGGTCTGGGGGTTAGACTCAAATGCCGTAAAGAAGATCATTGGGTTTACGGTTCAGGGTTAGACGCAGATGCAAAAAACATTGTTGGGTTTAGGGTCTAGGGTTTTAGACTCAGATGGAATAAGCCCATGCCCAAACTGCAAACCCTGAACTCCCAGAACGCTATAGACCGCAATCACATAGTCCTATGTGCGAACAAAACCTTTGACTCCATCCAAGATCCGAGACCGCATGCACCCTAAGCTGCGTTGCCATTAAGCAACTCAAACTAAGTTCCTACATGGGTGTATCGTAAATAATAGGGTTTCCTTACTACCCTAAGCCCTAAGCGTCCAAGGACCCAAATAACAGAGTCTCAGGGCCCAAATACAATTAATATTATCGTATTTGGGCCCTAAAGCCTTATTATTCGGGTAATTGGACCCTCAGGGTTATAGTGATTCGTAACAGCAACCCAGTAAACCTCCCAAAAACTCTTAGTATAGGCTTAGAGTTTAGGGTTTAGGCTCTAAACTCCTAATATCCCCGCTAAGAACACAACTTATAATACTCCCCTATATAATCCCCATTCAACACCCTCTCTACGGAATTTAGAGTATAGCGCATATAGGGCTTGGCCTAAGCTACTCTTCTCCAAAAGCGTGAAAGTTGTGCAGGGACTCGTCTCATAATAGGGATCCCACGAAAGGAACCCGTGCAAAAATGGAATTGAGGGTCTCCCCGTTGAAAAATAAGTTTACATGCGGTTGCTGCGTGCTTTCCTGGAAATTACCAAACCCTAAACCCTAAACCCCTAAACCCTAAACCCTAAACCCTAAACCCCTAAATCCCTGAACCCTAAACCCTAGCCTTTGGCCTTGAGCTTTAGAGCATCGGGCTTGGAACTGCTCATAGCTTTGCTTGGACTCTCGTCATAGGCCATGCTCACAGGTGTGTCCGTTCACGAACAGAAAAAAGATTGCACTATTCTGGCTCCTCTGTCCGGATGGTACAAAGGAAAACAGCGCTTAGGCATTGCGTCAAGGGAAGTCCTGTGGGACTCCAATGAAGCCTGTGTGGGGTTCAGGATACAGGGGCTTGGTTTGTAAGTGTTCAGAGATTGATTCGAAGATCTAGGGTAGGCGACCCAAACACCAGCAAAGACCCTCAACCCCAACACCCTAAACCAGCGTTGAGGCTCCATGAAACCTTATCATTTTCTTGAACACCTTCTATGCCCTATATTCTAGGAACGACCCAATATACAGAGTCCCCTGAGGATTCCCTTGCTTGCAGCCTCTGGCCGCTCTGGCCTACAGGCCAAGGAGAGCTCTCTGCAACCGATGCGCGGATGGAAGGGCTTCATGCACCAGCGCACAAACCATGATAGTGTTTACACTGCGTCTTGCTGATCTCTTTAGTGTTAATTGCAATCTGACCGCCAGGCATTGGCATACCCGACAATGTTACAGCACGCGGAAGGACTGGCTACCTAATGGGATATTGTGTAACTGCAACGTACTGGCGGTTAGTAGGGAATAAGGGCATATGTTACATAGGGACCATATAGGGATCATACGTACTCCCGTATTCCCTACTAGCCCACCGTCACCGCAATCTTGGCTGTTGGCACGTTGACTCGTTCTATCCGATTTCAAGGGTATAAGGTTTACCTGGACCCTCCAATGTCGTACCTTTTTGGGGGTTGCTAGTACGAGTTCTTACCCCAAAACCATACCAAAACCCTAAACCCTAAACCCTAAACCATACCAAACCCAAAAAGGAACTACATTGGAGGGTCCAGGTAGGGCTCGTTTTATCCGAGTTCCAAATCATTCCTGCAAGGAAAGCCGTGGTAATCCTCGTCTATAAGGGTTTAGGATGTAGGGTTTAGGGGTTTAGGGGTTTAGTGACTTTCGGTTTTAGGGTTTAGGGGTTTAGGGTTTAGAGGTTTAGGGTTTAGGGGTTTAGGGGTTTAGGGTTTAGAGGTCACGGGTTTAGGGTTTGGGGGTTTAGGGATTTAGGGGTTACGGGTTTAGGGGTTTAGGGTTTAGGATACCATCCAGGTTCCCCAGTAACCCCTTACAGTAATGATTAAGGTACCCTTTTTCCTAGTATTCAGTTTCAAAGGGGAACCCTAAAATGAAACACAACATATTACTGGGATACCTAGTTTACCTTGGGCCCTCAAGTCTACAAATAGTACCTACTTTGGCGCTTCAAGATCTTCCGGGAAGCGAAGTAGTCCCCTAATGATACCACGATCCCCAATATAATTAAAGATTTAAGGCATATTTCTCAATCAAGGGATACTGTGCTTTCTGGGTACCGCTATTACTGGGTGAGGGCTTAACCCCAAAACCTTAACACCCTAAACTCTGGCCAAGCTATCATGGCTTGTCGGCGGAGACTTCGTTGAAGACATCAGATACCTCCTCAGATGGCTCCGGAGACCATGTGAGTAAAGTCTTTTTACATGTGACTGGATCTCCCAACACCCATAAGAATAGCTTAACTTTCATTTGGGGTTGAAGGCGGTAATTATCAGTGTTTTGGTGGTCTAGGTGCCGGTCCAAGTGTGCCAAGACTATGATCCTGGACTCACTTGCCACATACCGAAGCTCTCCCAGAAGAGATGAATGAAAAGCGGCCCCGTGTAAGGTTTTCCTCCGTCCCCGGTGCTCAATACTATTTTGCGCAAGTCATGTGTCTCTTTGCTGTCCAGGGGAGAAGGGCGCGTTACATGAATACGGAAGCCCGTATGTGGCCTGTACCATAATTGGTTCCTGGGTACATTTCGCTTGTAGCTTCTTTGGGAATATGAATGTGTATATACCCATGTATATACAATAATTCTTATTCCTTATGTGTCTATCTAGGACACCTGCGCGTTGAAATTCCTTTACAGAGATTCCTGCAAAAAGGCTTGAATAAGGGTGAATATGATCCTATTGAGAAGCCCTCGCCAAATTCATGGTTCATGCCCCGAAACCCTAAACCCTAAAACCCTAAACCCTAAAACCCTAAACCGTAAACCCTGAAACCCTAAACCGCAAACCCTGAAACCCTAAACCGTAAACCCTGAAACCCTAAACCCTAAACCCCGGGGTATGGCGTTCCGAAAAAGTGAGAACTCCATGGTCTTACCTGGCCTGTATACGCTGTGGCCCACGTCCAAGACATTGGCTCATGTTCTGAGGAACGCGCTTCAGGGTTTGTTTGAGGCTGAAGGGGTCTAGGGTTTAAGGGTTTAGGGGTTTCAGGGTTTAAGGGTTTAGGGCTCAGGGTTTAGAGTAAATACTGACCAAACTTAATACAAAGATTCCACTGTATATCTGACCCAGCCCACATGCAAGATGCCACATGGAAATTGATCAAAACTGCTATTCCCAGATGACCGGTATGCTATGGAAAGTTATTTCCGCTGTGTTTTCCCTAGACCTTGCGAAGCAGAGAGGTTCCCTTTGCACCCTTTCGGCTCTGACCCTTGGGTTTGGACCCCTTAGCTATGATATGCAGCCCTAAACCCTAAACCTCAAACCCTAAACCCTAAACCCTGAACCGCATAAGGGTAGTTGGGAGCCAAAACCCAAGGTGACAGACCTTAAGGGTACACACTTACACTCTTAAGCCAAGCATCATTCTCCATGCCCTCCACTTTCTTGGAGCCTTCCACTGGGTTCATGGCATCCTCAGCTTCAAAGACTTTTGGGGTTTGGGGATGTGTGTGTATTTGTAAGGTTTAGGCTTGGGGTTCCAGGTTTAGGGCTTGTACCCTGAAGTTGTGTACCCTTGGCTTCGTGTGGCAAATACCCTAAAATGCCATAATCAAGGGCTGTAATTAATCCGTGGCTCCGGGATCCCAACCCAAGGGCCAAACCCCAAGGGTACGAAGGAAAACTCCAAGATTCCTTCATTCACCTTACACACTATTTAACATGAAATAGCAGTTGACTATGGGGGAGCACTCATTATGGGGGCTGGGGTGTATTTTCAGGCCATGCCTTCAACCATTTGATTGGCCAGAACTAATTTAAACCTTGCCATGCATCATCCATCATGCCCTCGGCTTTGCTGGAGTCTTTGTTGACGGGGTTGAGGACATCCTGAGCTAGGCGTCCGAGACCATGCAAATGTTTCCGCGAACTTCTACTGTGTACAAGCACGAGCTAGTTGTGCGAGCATACCTTCATCTTCCACAGGTTCAAGGACCCAATAAGGAAAAACGTTTTTGCAAATCTGCATCTGCGCTGTGTGCACAGTGGACAAACATCTGCCTAATTCGCATACAAGTTCACAAGCTGCCGGCCCTTGTTTGTAGCCCTGCTAGGCGGTGTCACCTAGCCTGTCAGCTTCATGCAGTTTTGGGGGTCCTAATCCAAACTGCCCCCACTAGAAAGTTAGATTAGCATGTTGGCCTCAAGGATTTTGAGCTTCAGAATTCCAGGGTTCAGGCAAGGTCCAAATTGTTAATTACTTGATTTCTCTTGAAACCTGGGCGAAGCAATGATGCTTCGGACGGAGCCCCAACTATCCGTCAATTCCGGGAACCCTGGAGATCGCAGAAAGCCACATAGCTTTTCACTTTTAAAGGCTCGCCACTTAAAAAACAAGGCTTTTCAAGACTTCAAGCCTTGGGGATGTAGGATTCAGGAGAGTTTCAGGACAGGTCCGAAGCTATCAAGTTGCCAAACAATAGCTTTTGCAAGGGGTGGTCCAGCAGCTGCTTGGGTCCTCGATTATGAGAATGTTCTGGAGAGGCGCAAAATTTCCGAAATTCTGGTGCACCTAGGGATTCCGGAAACCAAAAGCCTTTCCTTTCGAAGGCCCACTACCCCGCCTATTGAGTGTAATCCTCAAACAGCTACGGAACTCCACTGCGTTCTTCCTATTGAATTTGAATTGTACAAACGATCCACTGAGCTCGGTAACCGTCCCCCTATTCCCTAGGGATCCAAAAAGCCCAATGTAGGCACTAGTTACAGACTTTGGGGCCCAACGTAGGTTTTATTTGTGTACTTGGACCCTTAGAGATTGAGTTCAACTCAAGACAGCCACCGAGCTTCGCAACTGCCCTCTTCCTGGATTCCCATCAAAGTGACTATTGGTTTAGGGTTTAGGGTTTAGGGGTATTGAGTTTGTTTTAAAACAACTACAGAGCTCCGCAACTCTCCTCCTATCGAATTAATTAGATTCGCAGTAACTACTGAGTGCTCCTCCTATTGAGCCTGACATAAAACAGCTACGGAGCTCTGCAAGACTTCATATCGCTTGTTCTAAGATGCGCACACAGTTCCAAAAACTGGCTTTATTTTAAGACCACGACCCAAACTTGTTTTTGGAGGCCCTCCGCCTGAATTAAGTTAGATAGGGCCCCATTTTTTGTTGGGGGGAGGTCTTGTACACGAACTCAACTAATCAAAGCCCCAACATCAGTGCGAGACCTTTACAACCTGTTAATTCATAACTCAGCTTTACGTGGGCTTTAAAACGCTATCCGGTTGACAGGCCATCTGTTGGTGCAGACTTTCGAATGCCTCAGAATCAAGGAAACATGACATGTGGGAGGGCTGCTGAATGAACAGCTACTAAATGCAGGGGCAGATACCTTGCAGCTCGTAACTACATATTAGTCAGTTTTCGCACTATGTCGTAAGGTCCTGTGTTAAGCCAGTGACAAGCATCGTTCTCCGTGCCCTCCGCTTCATTCGTCATGCCCTGCGCCTGGTTGGTGCCTGTCGCGATGGGGTTGGAGGCATCCGCCTGTGCCGGTCAGTCGATACTATGCAGACCCTCCATCACAATGAGCACTCCCAATATACAGTACCAATTCATAAGGGGCGGAATACTTATGGTCAGGGGGTAAGGGGCTGGCTGGGAGACGGCATTGTATACTGGCATATGGTGTCGTTGAAGTCGTACCATGTTCTCCCAAGTGCCAAACTCACCAACCTGGACAATTTAGGGTATAGGGGTGAGGGTTTAGGGTTCATGAACTTTGACGGATATCCACCCATGGTGCGTTCATGATGAAAGAATGCCTCAACTGTCTCGCATGGTGGTTGACCCACGTAAAACAATCTTCTTCTCATGGCATACTACTACCACCGAGAATCTCGTCTTCCTCCACAATGGGAACTTTAGGGAAAGGCCTCGCAATTGCAGATAAGTTAGAGGTGAGTTACAACAAGGGTAAGTATGGCTGTACATCCTATGACGCTGTCCGTGGACTTATAGCATGGCCAGGCACCACCCAGAAGATTTGAAAATCGATCAGCAGTGGCATCGCATCGATCGAATCGACGCCACATGTTTGCAATCATTGCACCAATCGACCGCCAATACTGCTACCACCCTCATACCAAACTCTTGGAAGCTACCCATTAGTTTGATATGCAAATCATACCAAACTCTTGGAAGCTACCTATTAATTTGATTTGCAGCAGTTTATAGGGTGTAGGGTTCAGGAGCTTAGAAAGGTTCAAGTGTGCTTTCGGAGCTTTCCAAAACGCTCTGCGTCATGTTCAGCTTCAAAATACCCATGCAACAGCTTTGCGTTTTCTCTGCGTCCAGGGTATAGGCCAGTTTCACGGTTCAAGGGGTGGGTTTCAGGAGCGTGCCAAAACACACCGTTTCATGAGCAGCTCATCAATGCCCATGCAAAATTTAAAGGCCTGGGTTCCGGGTTGTTATAAGTTTCAAGGGGTCCGTTTTCGGAGCGTGCCAAAACGCACTATGTCAGCTTGAGCTTCATCGCCCCCATACAGCAGTTTAGGGTCTATTGTTTTGGACGTTTAGGAGGTTCGAGAATTCAAGGAGTGCGCCTTTGGAGCATGCCAAAACGCATCGCACTGTTTCATTTCAAGCTTCATAACCGCCACGCCATAGAGTTCAGGTCCGAGGTTGAAGGAGTGTGCTTCATGAGCGTTCCAAAATGCACCTTTTCATGATCAACCTAAAATTCCCCATGCAACAGTTTAGGGTCTGGGGTTTTGGGGGTTCTAAGTCTCACGGACTGCGGTTTCTGAGCGTGTCAAGACGTACCGTGTCATCTTGAACTCGCTCTGCAATGTCATCCAGCCAGATAAATGCATTTTGAGAACCAACCAAGATGAATATTGTAATTGCTGTGCGGGGCCTGACAGGAGACTGCACGTTACATGCCTTTCTAATCAACCCTTTCGATCAGAGCCGGCATGTCGCCCGCGAAGCGATCGTATCAACAGATCGGCTTCACGTCAACACGACGCCATCGAATCGATCCCGGCTGGCTTTCTTATATACATGTATAACTAGGAGCCCTCTTTGGAAACACTGAACCTGAAACCAATTTACTGTTAAATCCTAAATCCTTGTATAGCATCCCTGTATAACACAATCTCCCGCTGGCGCAAAACCAGTCCACATAGGAGCCCATCGGGTCGAACGGGGCATAGGTGTGTTTCTCAAAATGAATTTCATAGAGTGCCCCAGATTTTTCATCTGGTACCCTAAGCCCTGTACCCAAAAAAACATCTTCCAATGTGGTGGTGCTCCCTGCGCACCTCAAAATACATTAAGCCTTCCTATACACGAAGCCTCGACAAAAGGGGCTTGTAACGTGAGACCCCTGAGTGCGAAGTTAAAATCATAGGCGCATAATATGTGCCGTCCCAAACGACTATATCTTGAGCATACCGTTGCAGACAATCGAATCCCCCCCAAAAAAAGGATTACGGATTAGAGGCCCGTACCTCCAACCCGCAACCCAAATCCTAAACTCAAAGCTTAGGCCACCCACCTACGATGCCTACTGGTCGACTTAGCTGGCCCACCCGCAATAGGCACTGCGCCTTTTGGCAGGTAAGTTTCACACAAAAAACGGGACCGCCAGGCCACAGAGGCCTGCGGCGGGGCCTTCCGGGGCCTCCCAGGTCTTTTTCACTAGCCTCCCACATCTGCAGAAAATCCAAAAGACCTCATTTTGGGCCTGGCCTCCAGCTCATGCAGAAATTCCTTCCTGAAGGCAAAACGCCATAGCTAAGCCCTGTTCAAGAGGGTGTCAGCCATAAGCCTTCAGGATCCTGGCAAGCACATTGCAAAATAAAGACAAATTTGTGTAGTTGACCAAGATGGACTTAACTGAGTTTAGGTCCCAAGCCCTACAGGGAGTAGGTTTGGGTGGCTTGGCCGCTGCGAACGGTGTGGGCTGGGTGAAGATTTTAGGTGGCCTTCCAAAGTCAGGCTATTGCAGCACGCAACGTCACCTTGCAGCTCGTCTATTGCATGCTCCGCGTAACATCACAACAAGCTCTAAGCCCTAATCCGCAAACCCTAAACCCTGATCAAGGATTGATCTACATGTCCTGGAGTCTCTCTTCATCGAAGAGTTCGTATCGATCCTCAGCTGAGTTTGGCAGGGTTTCGTGTTCGGAGCTTAGGCTCTAGGTTTGGGGTTTAGGACTAAACTTGTTTTTGGAGTTTAGTGCTTAGGTTTGGAGTCTGGGATTGCGGGCTTCTGGTCTCAGGCTTTAGAGCTTAGGGTTGGACGGGTTCGTGCGGGCCTCGGCTAGAAGTGAGCCGCACCTCGCAAATGCAAATGGCCCCACATGGTTAAGGGTTTTGGGGCTTGGGGTTGAAATGTTTATAGGATTACCATGACATTTCCATACAACGTGTGTTGAGATGTGTCTCAGTTCAACCCACTTCGCGCAGGAGTGTTTCGGAATTGGAAGACCGTATGCGGACCCTTGGCAGTAGAGATTCTCGCTGGGCACCGCTAGGAGACATGTGACACTAAAAGCATATGTTTCAGCCATAGATGAGTATGACAATTAGAAGCCGTCAACTTGAGGAGCATTTGTCACATGCAGCTGGGCTTCGTTGCCCTGATTTCTGTCCAGGTCGTTGAACTTCCTGGGCCGGGAGCGTTAGTCGGACAATTCAGCGGGCCTAGACGTCCCCTGCTCACAATGCTGAAGGGTCCAAGGACCCAAAGATTGGGGTTTTCGTCCCAAATATCATTCAGACTGTAATATGTTGGCCCTACAGCCCTCATAGTTGAGTCCTCGAACCCTCAGGGAATGCAACCTTGTTCCCTATGAGACACCAGGGAGTCTGTATGGTCCGTGATTTTTGTAAAGCACCCTGCACACATTGACCAAAAAAAGTGAACAACCTACTACATATGAGTGACGGTCAAAAGTCCTTACATCTGGCAATGGACGCCACATTGGGGAAGTTGCTTTTTGATGTACCTATTGCTTTGCAAGGTTTTGTACTCAACTTGCGATCGTGCGATTTTCGGAGTGTCGCGTTTTAATGTTCCCTGTCGCTGTCTGCTACTGGCAGAACTCCTCACAAACAAATATTGACTGTGGCTGATATGAGCTACAGTCAATCTTTCCCAAATATCTAATGGACATGGGCTCCTGTTAGCGAATATATTGGAGGCGTTACTAAAGCACCAAAGGGGCCCCTTCATCCACCTTGAATTTCTCTTGGTAATCCTAATATTGTTGACAGAAGCTCAAACAAATGAGCGGATCTGTCTACCACAAATCCTGATAAAACAAGGCCCCATAACCAGCATGTGACTCGAATGCAGTCCTTACGCCGACGCCTTACTACAAAACTTGGGTTACCAACCCCCTTCATTATACAACCTAAACCGCAAACCCTAAGCCCAAAGACTTAAAATCCTGTCCGCCAAATGGCCAGAGAGTAGGATCCCTTCTTGGGCTTAGGTACACGGACGCTTGAAACAATCCCCAGATGATGTAGCAACAAAAACTCAGAGGGTCAAACAATGCACCCAATAGTTTTGTTCTTGGGGTTTCGTTCTCAGGCAGACAACAAGATAAACCAGGTTTAGGTTTAGAGTTTTTGGGTAATGCAGTGCTTATAGTCATGGATGCCGGACTGGGCTACGATAGAGACGGCGAACTGCGTGGTGCAACACCTCTTCTCTTCACCACTGCCTACTTAACCCCTAAACCCTTAACCTTTTAACCTTTTAACCCAACACCCTAAACCCGGAACCCTAAACCCCTAAACCCCAAACCCCAAAACCCTGTATTGTCCTGAGCTTAGGGCTTGCCGGTGCGCTGGTACTCCTCGCGGGCGTTATCCAAATCCTCTTCAGCTGAGTCCTGTTGCTTTACAGGGCTTAGGGTGTAAGGTTCAGGATTTAAGGTCTAGATTTTAAGGTCTAGAGTTTAAGGTTTAATTAGGATTGAAGGCTTAGGGTTGAAGCTTTGGGAATTAGGGTTGCAGGTTTGGGGATGAAGAAGGTTTAGGGGTTAAGGTTTGGGGAGTAGGCTTTAAGGTTCAGGTTTTAAGGCTTCAGGTTTAGGGTTTGGGGCTTCGGGCCTGCAGCGTACTTAGGGACTTTGGGGAAGGTAGAGCCCTGATGACCAAGGATAACAGGAATCAAACTATTGCTACCTAGGGTTTAGGGTTTAGGATTACCCTAAACCCTAAACTGCAACACCTGGTTGGGGTGAGCGATGTGAGGGTTTCACAGAACAGGGGATCCCAGTATACACCCGCAGCACTGCAGCTCTTATTCTTGGGAATCACTCCACTGAGTCCCCGATTTGGGCACCCATCAAAGGCAAGGAAAGGCGCCCCTAAACCCTAAACTGAACCCTGAACCCTACTATACCCTAAGCTGTAAGCCCTCAATCCCATACGTGGAACCCCACGCCGTCCGATCCCACAAGATCCTGCGCACCATTTGCGAGCTCGGCTTGTATCCACCCTAAACCCTGAACCCGAAACTCTAAACACCAAACTCTGAGCCCTAGAACACGCGCCCATAGTTCTACCCAAGAGCAACCTATTTGCCCAAAGCGAGGTTTCTTCTACTAAAACCTTCTCTAAAGGTCTAAGATTGCTCTAGGTAAGCCCTAGAACCTGCTTCCAGGCCCTGAATCCCCAAAATTTAAGCCCTAAGCCCTAAACCCTAAGTCTTAAACCTCCTTGCCCTAGGGCTCCAGTTACCTAAATAGTAGGTTACTGGGCTATGTAACTATAGGGTATATAGAACCCAGTTCCCATTATTTAGGTAACTGGAGCCCTAGGGTTGTGCAGCTAAGGGCTCATACCGACCATAGGGGTGGTCGACCATCAGCTTACAATCGGCTACCAGCACACACAGTGCTGCTGTGAGCTCCTAGGATGTGGGTAGGGTTTAGGGTTCAGGCTTGACTGAGAATGTAGAGTGCCCCAAATGGATACTAAATAGGTACATTCACCAATTCCAAGGAACGGTATGTGACTCACTACCATGAAAACAAACTTTCCTGTGAGTAAGTGCTTAGGATTTACGGTTTTAAGTTTTGGGGCAAGAGGTGTTTTAGTTTAGCGCTTACCTCGACATTCCAGGTGCACTCTATAAAGCCGAAATATCCGGAATAGGACCTACGTAGAATCTTTGTAAAGGCAATTCGGGGCTCTGGGTGGAGCATAGCTTCGATGAATGTTGCCTACTTTTTCAGCTCCACAGTCTTCTCACGGAACTGAAGCGGGCAACTTTTAACATGAGGGTGAGGCTCTACAGAATACTTGTTACTAAGGTAGTGTGTGGAGCAATGGATACCTATCGGTAACGGTCGACAGTACCTAATAATGAAGTACTTCCGTAAAACCTAAATTTCAATTCATGGTACACCTAACTCCCAAGGACCCAACTCTTAAGCACTGGAATAATCACATCCCCTCACAGTCCCTCAGGCCCTAACTACCTAAAGCAGATACCAACGACATCACCCCGCTGGTTGAGTACTTGAGCTCTTAGGGATTGAGCATCCCTCACAGACGAACATGAAATATGCAACAAACATGTCTGGTCTCACACACGGAATGCTTGACCTTACGGCACATGGCTGTCTAATAGTAGGGCCGGAAAGCAGGAAATGGACTTAATCAGGGATCCCAAACAAGGAACCCCAAGCATATATACTAGGAATATTAGAGGATTGTAGGGACCCTGGTATATTCCTACTATATTCTTGGGGTTCCCCGTTTTGAGACCCCGGCAAGTACATTGTTATTATGGTCCTCTTAGATTCTCTTGGGGTTACCCGGTTCTAAGGGTCCAAGTACTCAATATTCATATACTCCCCCAAAACCTGTACAATTAGTACTATTACCCAAATCCCTAGTACCCAATTATTGGGCATTTGGACCCTTAGGGTTGGGATCCCAATTAAAAGTCAAACCCTAAACCCCTAAACCCCTAAACCCTAAACCGCTAAACCCTAAACCCCTAAACCCTAAACCCTTAAACCCTAGTGCACACCCAGACCTTGGGTGCTGCCTGCAACGTAACCGAGGAGCCCCTAGGACCCCCGCCACCTGGTAACCCACTGTTTAGGGTTTTAGGGCTTAGGGTTTAGGATCCAGACCCAAATAAAGATGGAACATGGCCTCAATAATCGTGGGGTACAGGTAGTGGGGTCCAGAGAATGCCTCGGAGCCTATGCGAGCCGCTTACTCGTACCACAACTCACCAAAACTTATGGCTCAAACCTGAACCTTCGCGTTCAGCGTTTAGGGTTTAGGGTTTATGGTGTGAAAATGACCACAAGAGTAGAGGTAATGGCAACTATATTCGGGTCCCTACATATTCCTATTAATCCTCTATTAGTGGGTGGGAGCCCAACCCAACCTAAACCCCCATAAATCCTGCATCACCCATTTGAAGCTGCCAGAACTCGCGTCAAGAAGAATCTAAAGATATGCACCCTATTCACATCCAAGGTAGACCCGGTATGAACCGTTTCTGCGCCCTGTATGAGGTGTTCAATGAAAATCCCTCCTAAATCCCACATAGATTTGCCTGAGCCAGAGACCTTAACGTCGAGTGCAATAGTACAAGGCTTTGGTAATTCTAATTGGGTGTAAGCCCTAAGCCTTAAACCCTAAACCTTATGATCTGAATCCATATCATTTCCTAAAACGAATGAGAGGCAAGTGGCGGTCAGGGCATGGATAACCTGGCTGCTGGATGCAGCACAGAAGCCCTGTAGATTCAGCTTGCCCCGGCTCTCCTTTTAGGGTTTAGGGTTTAGGACTTCGGATTTAGGATTTATTTTGTTAGTGCTTATTGTTATTGTAGGGAGGCAGAAACTTGGACTGAGCGCTCTAGAACTCGGTGCTTCTTGAATCAGAGGGCGCAGGGTCTGGATGAAGGCGCTTGATGCTGCTCTCTTGAACTGTCAAAGGCGTCTTCGAGCTTGGTTCCTCTTACAGGGGCTTAGAAGGGAATAAGGGAAAGTAGTCCCTATATAATCCCCATGTAAGATATGGGGATTTCCCACATTCAAGCTTACCTTTCTTGGGGTACAACAAGTATTCTAATATTGGGGGGGGGGGGCTATTTTCGGGTCCCCTATTTCTGGAAACTACCATATTCCCATATCATTTCCTACTACCTCCCAGTAGGCCGTTGGATTTCCTGGCTTGCAATGCGACGACATGCTAGCAGCACTATCTAGCTACTACTGGTGTTTACGGAACCCTAAACGCTAAACCCAAAACCCTAATGCGGGAGCGGATCCATGTCCCCAGTTTAGGGTTTGGGGTTTCGGGGACCTATCCTCCAAGAAAAAGGATTGTCAAACCCTATTCAAAACACTTTCATCTCCTGCTTCAAGTTTAGCATAAGGGACGGAATGTTGCTATGGTAGGCACCTGAGATGTCGTTGTTTCCTTTATTCCTCGTGATTTTTGTGGATAGAGCGTATTATGATCCAACGCCAAAAAACCCGAACAGACCCGAAAAGGAACTACATGGCAGCCCTTAATCCTAAACGGTAGATACTATATAGCCCCCCATGACAACTACAGGTAGGGGTTTAGGGTTAGGGTTTAGTCCCCGCAACCCTACACCTCGAAGGGCCTCTCTATCAGGAGCTATACAAAGTCGCCATGCTATCAATCAACAAGCTACGTCTTCTGACTGCGCCCATGCGGATTACATATAGATTAGCTGAACCCCTTTCTTTCGAGATATGCCTCGCCACCGTGACCCATGGTTTGCCTTCAAATAGATTTGCATGAGGTTCCCTAGGGGCTGGCACGTTCTTTGCAGGCATGCGCCCCTGCCACTTCCATGTCTACCATTCCCCATGCCAGAGGAATTCCAGATGGCTCTGCAGAGGTCTTCCGACAACCTAAGCGGTTCACGGTTTAGGGTTTGGGGTAGACCAAACCTCCAAATCCCACCAAATTCCACAAACACACTCCAGCCTCTTTCATCCCGGTAAAAGCCTAGGTTCCCCAGTAACCCCTTAATAATAAGGGTACCACATATTCAGCTTTCATAAGGAGACTCCCAAAGAAAAAGGGAAACAGGGTACTACTGGGCTACCTAGAAGCTTACGAGCCCTGCTTGGAGGGTCGGGGGACTTAGTACGGGGGGACCTGGTAAGTAGGTAATAAGAGGGAGAAGTAGGGTAACTATATGGGTTACAGGGCTGTGAACCTACTTACTAAGCCCCCTGACCCTCCAAGTGAGCCATACATGTCATTCCGGAATCCTCAGAGGCTTCAGGGGATCTTGGGGAGAGCTTAGGGAGCCTTTACTTATGGGCGCTGTTGATATGGGACCCCTTTACGGATTACTAGGGTTTATGGGCCTTTATGGGGTTTAGAGTTTAGGGCTTAGGGTTTAGAGTTCAGGGCTCAGAGTTTAGGGTTCCTTATGGGATTTAGTGTTTGGGGGCTAGGGTTGCTGCACCCTGCTGAAGCTCCTGACATTGAGCCGTCGCCTCTGCGAGCACATGGCCTCAGCCATACAAGTTGCCAGCATTTTGGGTTTAGGGTCTATAGTGCTAGGGTTTGGGGCTTAGGGCTTAGGATGCAGGGTTTGTAGGGTTTAGGGGTTGATGGAATCACACTACACACGGGCACTTCAAAAGTTAGGACGCTCCCTTACGTATGGCCCTATAATACTCATGACGAGGAATCCCCTACAAGATGTGGACACCCTTCATATTCAACTAGGAGTCCCTTTCATACCAAACTACTGTAGATCCATGATTAATAAACCGTGGATCCCGAATATAACCCCGATTAAGGGGAGAGGGTTTATGAATCATGGGTCTGGGTTAGCTTGACTCGTAAGTTTTATCCAACCAGGCCATGTAGCCTGCCATGTAGGGTTGTCGTCATCAAGAAGTAGAGCTCCAAATTCTCACGGCAGGATAGGGATTTGCTTTAAGCTGCAGACGCCGTTTCAGCACATGCATAGAAACAGTTGATTGCAATCGCGAAGTTCCGGGCTTGTAAGGTTTCGGCGCTGCATGTACGTGACGTATTCCGAGACATAAAGCCTCACCTCCCCCCCCAAAAAGTCCTTAAAACCTGAAATCCTAAGGGTCTAAGGACCCAAATATTAGGGCTTTAGGTCCCAAATACCATTCAGATTATAGTATTTGGGCCCTCAAACTCCATTATTTGAGTCCTTGGACCCTTAGGGAAACCCTTCAACCCTAAACTGCCAACCCCTAATCCCTAATGACTAGTCCAATCCCAATTCCTGAGAGCGAACCTTCCAAGGGCCATCTCTGCAATCCTGAATGCCTAGATACACCATCCGAATGTAGGCTTCAGGGTTTAACGGTCGAGGGGTGTAGTGTCTATAAATAGGATAGGGTATAGATACACCATCCGGAACCAAAAGCCTCCCGGCACAGATCCTGAGTGCAACCTGAGACCCATCAAATTGAAGCACGATGCCTCCCAGTAACTTCTGGGTTGCTGTTCAGGAATTTATTTTAAGTTTCTTTATTGAGGAAGCCCCATGATTCACTATATGTCCCGATTATGGTAACTTAATGTAAATTCCTTAAAAAGCAACTCAGACTTTCGGGGTAGGAAGTCGAGGAGTTCCGGGCCTACAATGGGAAGAATTCACCCTTTGCTCCATTCAGCCTCCGCCAGACCCTTTGCAAGGACAGCCGTTTTTCCAGGGCTATTTGTTTCGCTGAGAGGACTGTAAAGAAGTAATAAACATGCAAACAGTAACAAGAATAAGTCATAGCAAAAAAGAATAGCAGCAATCGTAATGATAAGAACAGTAGCCATAACAGTACCAGGAATACTGAGCATTTGTAGGAATACACCCTAAACCCTATAACCCTAAACCCTAAACCCTAAACCTTGCACTATCCCAGGTCCTCTAATGCCGCCCTATGGGTTCAATGCCAAACTCGAGTTTAGGACTTCTCCGACCCATCAAAGCCAAAATAGATACAGTGACCGAAGTGAATACATTAAGAGACTGTACTACAAAACCAAAGGCACCCTTGTGTCCACCCTAAATGGTCTTGTGATAAACTTAATGTTGACACTAGCTCATATTGTGTTGTGTAACTGCTCTTCTTGGTTGTCCTCCGCCTCCTTCTCGCCATAACTGGGCAATAGCTGTTCGAAGTTAAGGCATATCTGCAGAGTATCTGACCCTATACCCTAAGCCCTAGTCTGGTTAGCCTTTAGCCTTCAACTTGTTGAAGCCTCGCTCAGAGAGCCCTACAGGCGGTTCGCAGGGAACGAAGGTATGGATCCCTATATACATGCCCCTAGATCACCCACCATACTCATCATTGAACTCCATCCTGCCATTCACCACTAAGCCCCGAACCCTGAACCCTGAACCCGAAAGCTGAGGGTGCGACTTGTTACAGCGAACGCTGCGAAGGCTCCCTGACTATTGGCGGCACACCTGCCAGAGGTGCAGAGCTTCTGGTTCCGCAAAATCATTTCAAACTAACATTAAATAACCCCCCCACCCCCAAGTTTCAAAACACCCTCCCACAAAAGACTTACATATTGGGGGCCACATTTGATATTAGGGGCGGGGGGCAGTTTTACTAGTATGAGGGGATGTCAAAAGGCTGCCATTCTACATGCTTCAGGGTTCGGATATTGATAGGAGTTACAAGTTTTTCGGACATATATAATCTCTTCCTCATATTAATAAACCCCCTCCTAATAATAAATAATAAATCCGGGAACCCAAAAATTCCTCATGAGCAATTT
>CAJNIZ010012892.1:47676-60205 GCA_905231905.1 Symbiodinium pilosum
ATGACCCTCCACAGTCGGGCCATGGCTGCTATTCGCAAGCAACAGGACGGCTAAGGAGTCTCACGATCTACGAATCACTGCTGCTACGCAACATTGCAGCAAACCCTAAACCCTAAACCTCTTTGCAAGTAGAGCTGCTGCAGGCGCCCGCTAGGAAGCATTGCGCCAAGAAGCATCAGGACCGTCAGGGCCTTACTTCTTTTGGGGTTTAGGATTTGGGATTTAGGGTTTAGGGTTTAGGGGTTTAGGGTTTTAGGGTTTAGGGGTTTAGGGTTTGGGGTTCAATGTATTTTTGCATATGAGTCATATTCTAAACTCCTTAAAGGGGGTTATATAGGGGTTATTGAGGGCGATACAAGGAGTTTAGAGAATGGCCCATATAAGCCAAAACACGCACACACTAGATACACAATTGCATAGGCTCTACAACTCAGCTCTCAATGGGCAACAACATCCGGAAAAATGCCTTGCCACTAGTATCTAAAAGACGCCTTTACCATGGGGCTTAAGGGGCTTAGGGCACTGAAGTCGCAAACCCTCAAACTTGCTTGAAGCTTCATGGGACTTGGCAGCCAGACTGCTGGCTTTGCTGATGTAGCTTCACTAATGGCTAGGACAACCTCCATGCGGCAATTCGGATGGGTTTCTGCGCGTGTGAAAACCGAATAATGATAGGGGAACCTTCTAGTAGCCAACCTTCATCCCTGCCCTGGCAACATTGAAAGATGGCATAAAACCATGTTGGAAACG
The DNA here is from genome assembly GCA_905231905.1 of Symbiodinium pilosum. NCBI lineage: Eukaryota > Dinophyceae > Suessiales > Symbiodiniaceae > Symbiodinium > Symbiodinium pilosum. The sequence continues at coordinate 48,427 of CAJNIZ010012892.1, forward strand.
CGCTCTACATGGAGGTTTCCTAAAATTAGGGGTACCATTTTGGGGGTCCCCATACTAAGGATTATGGTATAATGGAATCTATATTGACGTCTCCCTGTTTTGGGAAACTACCACATGAACCACCAGTTGGGGTGAGGTGGAATGGCCCGCAGGGGGATCACCCCGGGCAGCCTTTGATGCATTTGTCAGATGCCCCAAAGGTCGAGACAAAGTCAGTCGAAGCCTAGGGGCTTTGAGGAACGTAGACGATGGGCCACAAGGTGTTTGGGTCATCAAAAGCCTTTAGCTGAGGCAAAACTAGGTTACCAGTGCAATTTCCACGAACCTTAGACGAAGCAAGGACCCTTGGGGAAGGGATGGAGCTTGCCCTAAAGGTCCAAGTACCTAATAATCATATACTTGCCCAAAACCTGGACTATAACAACTATTGCCCAAGCCCCACGTATCGAATTATTGGGTACTCGCACCCTCTGGCTTGGACGCAGGCCCTGCGCCCTTACTCCTAGTGCACCATTCCCATTCGATTGCCCTTGGAATGAAAATTTGCCCAGCCCACATCCTCAACCCTTAAAGTGGTTGAAGCCCTTGACCGCTCAACCCCCTAGCCGGCCTCCCCCTCACAACGATTTCCCCAGCGCTCTAGACTCCCTTTTCACTCATTGGGATTTGGTAAGAAAGTCAAAGTATCTATAAACACAGGGTGAGGAGGAGGAGGTGTTCTTCTCAGACGAAAGTTTGCATCACCTAATACAACCTATTCCGCCTACTTTCTAATAATGCTTGCAGTATGGTGCATCCATCCACTCTCTCGACTCCAAACCCTGCGGTCCCAGTAGCGGCGCAGATCGCTACCGACCGACGGCTGCAAAGTTTTGACTGCTCCCGTGGACGCCTAGGTTAGGGTTTGGGGTTTTGAGACCTAGCTTTCCTGACTCAGGATTTAGGGCTTACCTATAATCTATGTACCAAAACAAGGACTTTCAGCCCGTGACTTCGGCATCTCTAATTTCAAAACAAAACAGTCTAAGGTAGCTGTATCAAGGAGTTTTCCTTTGTACCCTTAGGGTCTGTGCCCTGGGGGTTGGATCCCTAAGCCATTGAATATAGCCTAAACCCTAAACCCTAAAACCCTAAACCCTAAACCGTTATAGCCTTGAATCAGGGCCTTTGGGGCCCAAAGCCCAAGGATTACAAACCCAAGGGTACAAACATCAAGTCAGCCATGGCGTAGGGTTTAGGGTTTAGGGTTTAGGGTTTAGGGTAGGGTTTACCCTAGATGAGTTCAAAGTATACAACTGTCATACACTCGCAAAACCTACAAAACGGTTACTGCAAAGGGGATCCCAAAGTATATGGGCTACAGCCAATATTTCCTGAATGATTTAATGGGCATGCGTTCCGGATCGCGGACTATTACTGTGTTCGGGACTATACTAAACTACAAAAAGGACCCAATGTCCAAATTTTTAAGGGTCCCTAAATAAGGCTAATACTGACAGTAGCTCGTACCAGCATTGTATACTGGACCCTTATGGTCGGCACTTTGCCTTACTATCACTGTTAAGAAAGATATCAAAACTACTATTAGTAGTGTTATGATGACTTCTATTGCTAGTACAATAGTATTACTGCGATTATTACACCAAAGGATTTTGGGCTAAGCTTCTTCTTTGCAACCTCCCCGGCACTTTGAGTCAAGCGAGTCAACTTCGGGGAAATGTTATTCATCGGTTTGAGGGTCAAGCCTTTAGGGTGTGGGGTGGAGTAAGCTCTGCCTGGACCCAAACGCATGCAGAACAATGTTCTTCTGCTTGCCTTGTATGGGTTTAGGGCTTGTTTTGTATGGGTTTAGGATTTAAGGATTTTGGACCGCGCGAAACTCCAACCCCTAAACCGAAACCCTCCCTGCTTCCGGGTTTCAGGTACGGTGGAAGGGCTTCCAACAGGTTCCGATGCTTGTTGTTGCTTTTGGATTCTGTTGACAGGGTGCCGTGAGGTCTGAAGGGTTAAGCCTGTTTAGGGTTTATAGGATTTGGGGTCTAGTCTAACCTTCTTGCGTGATTGAAGCCCACCTAGAGTAAAAGCGACATCTTTTGTGTGGTAAAAGCCTGCCTGGAGTAACCGTAGACCTTTAAACAACGGTAAAGACAATTGTCATCGGTACCGAGGACCCCCAAGTACCTGCTATGCAGCCCAAGCACCCAATAGCACGTTTGCACGTGAGGGTTTAGTCCTAGTATATGTACAGTTCACTGTGCTGCGGCTTCTGTAGCTACAACGACTAGCAAGAACACCGGGCGCGCCACTCCTACTGATAAGGCTGCTGCCAATTCCTGCTGCTGATGTCACTAGGGACAGCGAGGCGGATGACTGCAAGGAAGGACCCCTAGTCCTAAGCTGGATTCTAAGCGGGATAGAGTACAGACAAGTATGGTTATAAATCCTATAATTTCCAGGTATGCTACTCTGGAATGTAGTTATGCAACTATGGGCCCCGACCTGTAGAGGGACCTAATCCTAAATCCTAAACCCTTAAAGGGACCTAATTATTGGGCACTTACCCTTAGGGGAAGACTAACTGGGAAACCTAGGAGCTTCTGCCCTCAAGGGTTTAGGGGTTTAGGGGTTCAGGGGTTCAGGGGTTTAGGGGTTTTAGGGTTTAGAGTTTATAGGTTTTAGGGGTTTAGAGTTTTAGGGTTAAGGACTTATTTAATTTATGGGTTTAGGATTTAGGGGTTTAGGGGTTTAGGGTTGTAGGGGTTTAAGGTTTAGGGCTGCGCTAGATGGGCCGTGACAAGTTTTGGAATTCCTATAGGAGGCTGTGAGGGGCTGCAACCTTTTCAGCCGGAAACCCGCTATCCCAAAGCGAAGCCACCTAAGCCCTCTAAACTGTACACCTCAATTCGCTAAGCCCAGGACATTATGTCCGAAAATGTCCACCCCTATACTACCGGGACCCTCTTCCCTAAGGGTCCAAGTACCTAATAATGATATACTTACCCCAAACCTGTATATACTACTATTACTATTACCCCAAAACCCAAGTACCAAAGTATTGGGTACTTGGACCCTCTGGGCTTTGAAGAGCTCAGACGCTCTTCCGCGGAGTCGTCTCCAACGAGTTCGACTCTGGGCAGTCGCGCCGTACGCCAGTAATCCAAATTTGGAAACCATTGGCGTCCACCTCCGGAAGGGCACAAATCCGAAGGGTCCATATAGGTCTATAGTACATGCTGACGGCCCTAAAGGGTTTCTATACAACTACTTTGGGGTCCAGGTGGATACGCCCCTTGTGAAAGGGGTGTTGAGGGTTAAGGGATTAATTGGTAAAGGGGCTTCAAGGCATCGAGGTCTTTAGGTTAAGCTGTGAGTTCTAGGATCCAGGACAATCAAGGGATGGCTGTGCATCACCCAGAGGGTCTTGCTTCTGTCAGATAAGAATTATACTGGCCTGGGAACGATTTTTCATCATTGTTATGAACCCTAAACCCTAAACCCTCGGATACGTTTGGACATGATAGGGGTCCAGTTTCTTCTGGCGATAGCAAGTTAAGGACTCCTAAGCCCTGAATCCTAAATTTAGGGTTTAGGGTTCAAGGTTTAGGGAACCCTAAGCCCTGAAGCGTGGAGTTCTGAGGCCAGATTTGTTTCTGTTTCCGTGGGAACCTAAAGGGCCCATGTGGGTATATCGTGGATGTTTAGGGTTTATAGTATATAGGGCTTCAGGGTAGTACATACTCAAGGCCCGAAGGGGGTCCCAGTGTACCAATTGTAGGGCTCGGGTACATTCTATAAAGCTACTTGGACGCTTTGGGCTTTGAAGTCTGCAAGCTCTAAACCCGCATCATCGTACTTTGTTTGGTGCATACAAGTGGAGACCTCTGTTTGTTGGAAATGCCCATCTCCAGAAAGCTCGTACTGCCTGGAGTCCCACTGCATCCTAAACTCTAAACAATCTAAACAACCCTAACCCCTAAATCCTAAACTACCTCAGTTCACAAAAGATCGCACAGGGCCCGCTGTCTTGCACGTGGGTTTTCAAGGAGGTTATAGTTATAGGGGGATATATAGGGATATAGGGGACTGTATAAGGGTCAAAGGACCCAAATAATAGGGTTTTAGGGCCCAAAGACTATGATATTAGTGGCATTTGGGCCCTAAAACCATAGTATTTGGGTCCTTGGGCCCTTAGGGAAGGATACTAAAGCAGTCACGAAGCAAGGGTAGAAAAACAGCAGCAAGAGCCAGGGTCGCTGAATAAAACCAGGTCGATATACCCCTGTGCTCAAAACGAATGGCATGTACCGACATCCGGGGAGTTTCGGGTGAGATTATTTTGTTTTACAGTTTAGGCTGTAGGTTGGAGAACTTAGGGTCTATAGGGTTTAGCGTTTAGCGCTTTTGGTGTAGATAGGGTGGACGGTCTGGGGGTTGGCTCAAAGCACAATCGCTAAGGGTCCAAGGACCCAAATAGTCGGGCTTTAGGTTCCAAATACCATTAGTATTATAGCATTTGGGCCCTAAAACCCTATTATTTGGGTCCTTGGACCCTTAGGGAATACAAACATCAGGAGGCTCCGCAAACATGTCAGATCTAGGCGTGAGCTGACGTGACCATCCCACTGGGAATCCTTGTATTGCAAGGCCTCGAAGTCCAAGACCTAAACACCAACTCCGTATGGTCAGTACGTATACGTATGTATTATTCAGAGTCATTACATGACCTCTTAATCAGAACCTGGAATTCTGTCTGCTATCCACTCGTGGATTAATGCCAAGCTTTTGAATCTACGCTATGGCTTCCAAGGCTGACATGGACATAAGCTTTAAGGTTCCCCCAAACAGGGTTCCCTGCAATCCACCCTATCCATAACAATGAGATTAAGCCCAAAGCGCGTCAGGGCCACGCATGCGTAAGAAGCAGGGTATCTAAGTCCTCAAGAATCCTACTGGGAGGTATTAGCTTTTATGGGGGCTGGGGCTGGGGTCATCACTGTCATGTAAGTCGTCAAGTAAGCAGTGCTCCTATTTAGGGTCTAGGGTTTAGGGCTTACAAAGGCACAAACACCCGGGATGAGTTGTGTTGCACAGCACTGATGAGCTATTCTGTAGTCTTTGGGGGTACCAAGTCTGGCGCGGAAGCAACACCTTAGCGTACTTTATTGAACATGGTCAATTTGCCATCAGCTTCTAAAAGCATGAGCACAGTACGTGTGTAAAAAGAAACATGCATATACATTCACATTTTTGTATACACATTATCTGCACTTGTGTATATATATATACTATAAGAATATGATGAATATATATAGATATACACATGTGTACATGCATATGTGGAAGGTGTTTCCGAATCATGGCTCCTCTTGTGTGCGCCCTAGATATCTCTTAGACCGCGGGAGCACAAAAAGGGACGGTAATGTTGACAACCTAGCATATATTTCGCACCTGAGAATGAAATTTCCGGACTATTGAACTGCAAACTGTGCTCACAAACGGTTTCCAAAAAGTAGGGGCCCCTTTGAAGGTTGCGGGCTTCCAGACAGTAGGGGCCCCTGTTTGGAGTCCTAATAGCAAGGATAAATTATCCCGATACATTAAAGCCTGCTGTTTATGGAAACCTACCGTAGGGAGTTGCAAGTCCTAAGGGTCTAAGTACCGAATAATCATATACTTACCCAAAACCTGCACTGTAAATGCGAGCCTCTTCCTGACACGGCACGCGATGATCCGCCATGCATGGTACTTCTTGCAACCTAGTCCCGAAACCGTAAACCCTAAAACCTGGTAAGGGAAGGAGTCACCAGCAGTGAGGACATTGCGACAGAATCATGAAATCAGTGAGATCTCTGACATGTGCTTGTCTACGCCAGGGGTTCGGGGCTTGAACATCCTTAAGAGATGCGGAAGCAGGCTGAACATGTTCTGCTTGACCCTAGACCCTAAACTCTAAATCCGAACCGCGTCGCTCTGGCATGCCATGTTGAGGTCATGTGCCTTTGGGGGCCATCTGTCTAGCAGGCCGTCTTGGCAACATGTTCAGATCAGCTAGCCAGAAAAACGGCGGAAGTACTTGTTACTCACATCACTCAGAGACCTCTTCTTTCAACCCGAAACCCTGGACCCTCGACCAAAAAACCCACACCGAAAACCGCAGCTTAAATAGCCCCCGAACCCCAAACAATAAACCCCAAAACCTAAGCTAGATTTGCGCATGAACCTTCATGTAGGTGTCCTCTACCATCCTATATATATATATGTATATATATATATATATGCTCCTGAAGAATCCTACTGCCATCATACTCTTTGAATCACATTTGAGTCATCATTGGCTGTATTGAATGAGGAATATGGAGCTATTTACTGCTACTTGAATGCAGACATAGGATGATCTAGGCACCAGTACCCTAAGGGTCCAAGGACACAAATAATAGGGCTTTAGGGCCGAAATGCTATAACGTTAATGGTATTTGGGTCCTTGGGCCGTTAGGGTAAGGTGTATGTTGCGATTGCCACCACCCATTGGGGCAATGTTGGGGCTATATTGGGGGGCGAATGGGGATAATGGAAAAGAAAAATGGAAACTACTATAACGGGTTATATAGGGTTTAGGGTTTAGGGCCGTCACCCCCTGATCCCCAATCAGCAACTCCCAACTATTCCTTGTCATTGGGGCCCCAAAACAAGGACCCCGAAGCTTTGGAAACCTTAAAACGGACATATCGTTCTTCACCCTTGTATATCCCTCTTTCAGGGGACACTTGAGTTTGAGAAACTTCCCTGCTGTCATGGACGCTCAAGAGATGCCTTTGGCCCGACCCTGTCATACCACACCTCACACCTCTAGTAGACTTAGGGTGTAGGGCGTAGAGGGGTTTGGGGCGTAGAGGGGATTCCGTCTCTTTTGGGGCATCCATGATAAGGACAACAAGATGTTGAGTGTATGAAGCACCACTTGTGTTTTAAATAACTCGTTCACTGCACACCTTATTGTCACATAATTTGCTACCTGCGTGCCATACAATTTGTGGCCTTGTAGTCCTGTTTGGTGCTGAGTATTGGCAGCCTACGCTCGTAGACGCTCTGAAAGTCCAACAAGAACAAGAAGGCAAACAGGTTAAACATGAGCTTATTTTGATCGTCTGCAAGTGACCACTACGAAACGTGCATTTTTGCAAAGCGCACATTGCTGTTCCACCAGTTGCCTCTGACACAAACCTCCAAAGCATGATTGCACTACCATATCAGAAGCTGGCTTGAGGGTTTAGGTTTAGGGTTTAGGGGTTCTCTTCTTACTACAATCAAACATCCCCATCCCGCTTAGCTCAACTACTTCCCATTCGTACGGTGCCTGCTACAACCCTGCACTCGCAATATTTGAGCTATAGTGAAAAAGGCCAATATCCCCCTTAGTAATCCCTATAGCACTCACCTGTATAATCTCCTATATAACACTTCATTAAGGAGTTTAGACTGCAGTTCATTTAGGGTTTAGGGGTTAGAGTAGTGGATCAGTTCATGGGGAGAAGAGCAATTTCAGTTATTTCAGTTTGCAAGCCCAACCTCTTCCCTACACCCTAAACCCCAATCAAACCCTACACCCCTGGCTTTGAAATCTCGACTCCTAACCCTAGATGCAATCCAGAGGCAAGCAACAAACTTGAACGGCACACCCAAGACCTTAAATCCTGAATTCCCAGCCCGACGCACAAAAACCAAACCGGAAACACAATCCTCAATCCCAAAACCCGAAACACAGACATGAATGCCGCACGTTACTCATGAATCCTTGTGAATGGCGGAATGAGCCGCAGCATTCCGAGGATCTTATAAGGATGACAATTAGAGGAATGTAGTAGTCCTGAAAAGCCCAATTCTCAAATCCCCAACCTCAAGACATAAACCTCAACTTACGCCAGGTCTGAAACCTGAATCTAAAACCGAAAACCCAAATCTTAAGTCGAATCATTAAGCCCAAAACCTCACATCCCTCAAGGAGGGCCCATGTTCTAAGTTCGCTGATAAGTGGTTGTAGCAATGGCAAGTATAGCTATCGGTCCTACAAGTATGTCTGGGACTTACAAAATAGTTGCCTGCCCAACTTAACCATAAACCCACATCCTAAACCCTAAAGTATGTGCAACTAGCTAGACTCCTATACCCTACCCCCTCTTTTGAGGATATCTAAGTCAATGTCTAGTACCTTCTACATGGAACAGGTGGGGTACAGAGGCCTAGGTAAGGCGTCCCACCCTGTCCCGCACTCTGAACCCTAGACCCTAACCCCTAAACCGTACGCACCCTAAACCCTACCCCACCCCCCCCTTGGCTTCCAGGCGAGGTTTGCGGTTGTTGGCAGCCTGTTGTGCTCGCTCATCGAAAATGCAGGCCTCAAAATCGAATAGTTGTGTTTTTTCTTTTTTCGGTGGGATGGAGGTATTATTGAACGGGATAGAGTTTATGGTTTTGCTTCGCACGCTGAAGATTTGAGAGCTGCAAACAACTCAGGGTGCCCTCAAAAATAAGGATAATCTAAAACAGGTTGAGGGTATACGCGGTTTACTAGTTTAGGATTTAGGGCTTGGGGTTTAGGGCGGACACCATTTTTTGGAAACAAGCTCCCATTGAGGGATGAGATGGGATGAGGCTTGCCATTTTTTGGATCAGAGTTTAGCAGGTTGGTGGGGAAAAGGGGGCCTAGGGTGCAGTGTAAAAGCAGGGGCTCCTCTACCAGGTCTTGCTTCCACCATAATACAGGCAGAGGCACCCTAGTCCTAGGTTGGGTTTTCAGTTAGGAAAAATGTGGTAACTGTACTTATAGGACTTATTGCAAGTCTAATTTTGCAAGTGGGGGGCCCTCCTTGGAATAGACCATGAAATTTCGTTTTCAGCCTCAACGTTAGGCATCCGCAAACACTATAAATCCTAAACCCAAATAGCCCGGTGTATGCAGCATGCCTAGACTTTGGGGTCCAACATCGGCAAGCTCCACAAGCCTGAACAAACCCTAAACCCAAGTAAAATCCTAGACTCTAAACACTCGTTAAATTCTAAACCTTAGGAGGCCTGTAATAGTGGTATAATAAGAATTTAAGAGGACCCTAATATAATCCCTAGTGTCCCTTATAGTCACTATTACTGGGTGGGGGGTCCACCTAATCTAAACCGCACATCCTATACCCCTAAACCCTGAACCCTAAACCCAAAACCCAAAACCCTAAACCCTAAGCCCTAAACCCTAAACCCAAAGCCCTAAGCCCCTAAACCCTAAACCCTAGACCCTAAACCTGAGGCGTGCAGTCTGCTGGGGATAACGACAAAATCTCCCAGAGCCAGGTCTTCGTCCTCGCCTGCAAGTACATAGGGTTCAGGGTTTAAGGTGTAGGGTTCTTAGGGTTTAGGGTTTATAAGGATTTAGGGTTTAGGGTTTAGGGTTTAGGATTTAGGGTTTAGGGTTCAGGTTTCAGGGTTTAGGTTTTAGGGTTTAGGGTTCAGGGTCTATAGGGCTTAATGCTTAGGGGTATGGGCATGTCTCAAATACATTGCCCAACGTGGAGGGCCTGAAGAGACTGGAGGGTAGATCGCCTGCCAGTATTTTTGCAATCCCTGCCCAAAATGCCCCGAAAATCGGGTGTGATCATCAAAGTGGAAGGTATCGTCTCTCATGTTTGGGCTTATAACCATGAAGGTTTGGGGTATAGGGTTTAGGGTTTAGGGTCTAGGGATGGATGACACTTCAGCGACAAAAACGGAGTTTCGGATTCTGTGCGCCTAGTCGTTTTATGGCTTCCTAGACCCTGGAATGTAGTACCTGTTGCGGGATCCTAACCCAGTAGCCATGCCAACCCGAAACAACTGCACTTGAGGGCAAGCAACCCTTAAAATCCAAACCCCGAAAGCAGTCACAAACAAGGCAAGCGCCACCGTGCAAGGCTCATGTGCCATATTGTCCGGATCGGGTTTAGGGGTTCAGGGTTTAGGGTTTAGTGATACATTACCCGGATTGGCGTTTACCTTTTGGGGGGGTTGTAACATCCGTATAATGGGAAGCATCTTCATTAAATATCCAGATAGGGGGCCAAGAAGACATTTCTCGGACTTTCCCAAAGGGTCCATGCAGCTATATAGTATATATCTGGGCCCCAAGTGAGTGAAAGGGCATCCATTTGTATCCTGTGTATATATTATACCTACATGGACCCTTTGACTTTAGGGCCCCATGCTAAGTAATTACTATTCGTAGACCTATTCGTAGGTTTAGAGACCTGGGCTCAGGACAACTCCCACTTGTCAGGACCGCCCTTTACCAGCACCAGGCGCCTACGTGAACACCTTTCAGACCCTAAAAGGCTTGAACTTCATAAAGGCATGCGTCAAAAGACTGACATCATCATATGCCCCTCATCCAAATATGACGCTCCGCTGAAAGGGACCATTCATTATTTTGCGTTTGTAGCCTTAAGGTTTGTACCCTTGGGATTTGGGTCCTAAATGACCCTCTCGTGAAAGCTTGACTGCTGACCCCAAAGCCCTGCTGTACCAAGCGTTGAGGGGTTTGCTGGACAGTTGAACCTAGCCCAAGCTACGTGCGTCCCTGGTCTTCAACAACGTGGGTCCCCTAGCTCCATCTTATTTGACTCACTTAGAGCCCAAGCAGCGGCCCTTCCTTGAATCTTAGTGATACATATAATCCTTACACTCACGGGACTTGGATTCAGGCTTTGGGTCAGAACGACCGCCGCGACCTGCGGCGGCGTGCTTCCTCATGCTTCTAGGCCCTCGTCCAGAACTTGCTCGACCCTACACACTGAGGCCCAGAATCCTGCCATGCTTCACTGCTACATGCAACTAGTCAGACGACTGGCAAGACAAAGATCATCATGAGAGCTTCACTATTCTAATCACAAAGTCGCGCGGAACGTCCTACTAGAACCCAAGTCCTTGGTAAGAAATGGATCCCCTGTATAAGCCATATAATGACCCCTATACGAAATCCCTTTAAAGGTCCTTTACTACCCGTAGAAGAAGGTGCCTAAACCTTTCGTGCCGTGTGAGCATAACTAGGCTATTATTCCTTCTCATTTACCATTGCCCCTGATCGAGGGTAGATCCTGACTCCTAAACCCTAAACCCTAAGCCCTAAACCCCCAAACCCTGAATCCTGCAGAATTTCGCCAAGAATTGGCCTTCGTTTTGCCCACGCTTCTCCTGTATCACCTCGGAAGCTCAGACTTCGGCTTCTTGACTTCCTAAGGGTTAACCCTTACCTGAACCCCAAAAGTATGTAAAATAATGGCCTTTATGGCTATTATTAGGGGTTTAGGGCTATTATTTTACATACTTTTGGGGCTCAGGTAAGACCGATAATGGGAGTATAAGGGAATCCCAGAGGGTTAAGGGTCTAAGGTCCAAGCTAAATCCCAAGGAGTTGTTTTACTTAGGAACAAAGGAATTGGAAACAAAAAAAACTACCATGTTGTTGGGGATAGTATAGATGTCCATTCCTCCATTGTTGACCAGCAAGCCCTAGAAACCTTCCCGAAACCCTCAACCCCAAAATGGGTGGCCCAAATGAGGGGATGGGGGGACTACAAGAGGGATTTTGGCTCCATGTGCTTTCACCAGCCCATACGACCACTACCATGACCCAGGTGACAGAGCCCGTGAGTACTTGGACCTTGAGGGCTCGAATCTTAAACCCGAAACCCTGAAACTTTTAATTTCAAAGCCCTAGGCCTTGAAACTCATAATTCCTAAACCCTAAACCTTGAATCGT
>CAJNIZ010012892.1:88015-99896 GCA_905231905.1 Symbiodinium pilosum
TAAACCCTAAACCCTAATCCCAATAACCCTAAGCCCTAAAGTGCAGTGTAGGGGTCCAAAAGCCGAAGACAAGCCGGTAGAAATTGGTCGGAGTCTGACTCAAGCTGCTTGCTCTGTAACCCCCAAGCCAACAAAAAGCAATAACGGTAACCCTAGGGTTTAGGGTTTAGGGTTTAGGATTTAGGGTTTAGGATTTAGGGTTTAGTAACCCTAAACCCTAAACCCTAAAGTGGGGTTCACGGTTTACGTGTAAAGTGTCAGAGGATGATACTTCTGAGGTACTGCGGCTCAACCCCCCCCCCCCCACTTTTCTCACACAGAAAACATAGATATGGTAGTTTGCATAAACAGGGGGCCCCCACAATGGACACTCAAATACTACATAGTCCTCATTACAGGGACCCCTAACAAGGTATCCCTAAATTTGGGAAACTCATATAAAGGAGCACATCAAGCGTGAGCAAGGTAGCTCTGGCGGTTCTCATGTCCCATCTTATGGGGAGATAGGGCTTTTTCAAGAAAAGACAAGGACTTTTCATATGAGCTGTAGTCTAAATTCCTAGCATCCCCCTTAGTAACCCCTATAGTAGTCCCATCTATAATCCCCTATATAACCCCCTTTAAGGAGTTTAGATTATGACTCATATACCGGGGTATCTTATCAACTGCAGGTGGTATGTGGGGACAAGCACGAGGTTGTAACGGTCCCTAGAAAGACTCGCGAAACTTCTTGGAATCTCACATGGGAGTTTTTACGAAAGGAACCAAAATGTCATCTGCATAGGCAAGCACATCTTCTCCATGTATTCCCGACTTCCTAGGTCCCACATCACGGTCTAGAAGGTGTTTTTTTTCAGAAGCTGGCCTATCCCACTAAACCCTAAATCCTGAAGCGGTATCCCCGCAGGAAAGCCTGCTTTCTGTATGCGTATGTCACTGCAGGGAGGACCCCACAGTCCCCTGGTTGTAGCAAGATGGGGTGAAAGTGGTTTGGGGTTTAGGGTTTGCAGTGGGGTGTACTGTATGGTTTGTTTACAGTAAGGTTTGGGGTTTAGGGTTCAGGGCTTGAAGAACAATAAGACGACAATTTGGGATAAGTACGGTAAACCACATAACTGTAGTCATCCCTAAGGGTCCAAGGACCAAAATATTAGGGCTTCAGGTCCCAAATACCATTCAGATTATAGTATTTGGGCACTAAAAGTCCATTATTTGAATCCTTGGACCCTAAACCCTGAACCCTAAACCCTAAAACCCTAAACCCTAAACCCTAAACCCATATAACTGTAGTCATGGGATCCCGCAGCTGGGGGGTCCCAGCGCAGGGCACAACCTCCCCGAAGGCTCTGCAACCTTATAGGGGGCTAGGGTTTAGGGTTTAGGGCACGACTCCCAGGGTTTAGGGTTTAGGGTTTAGGTTTAGGGTTTAGCCCCTTAAGTAGATAAACTATGGAAATGACCAAGGCCATCATAAGACCACCGTATACTGCATATTCAATCTACTTAAGAGGGCTGTAGCACGTCAACCATAAACTTTCATGTCAACACGACCCCTATAAACCCTAAACCCTAAACCCTAAACCCTAATTTCAATAAGACATCACAAAAACAAGCGCAGCGAAGGATCTTTACAGCGTCATCGCGGGAAGCCAGGTTTATCAGCATGAAGTTAACCTGTACCATCTACTGCAGGTATTAGGGTTATTATAGGGTGTTTAGGGTTTAGGGTTTAGGGTTTAGGGTATTAGGGTTATTATAGGGTCTAGGCTTCGTAGGGTTTTCGGCTCTTTATTTGCCTGAAGTTTGCGTGGACACAGGCGTGAGATAAGAGCTTACCTAGAGGCTAGCTTTTGGTGCTCAAAGCCAAATGCCTCCTCTGTCCTGTATTATAAGGGCCTATGTAAGCACGACAGGGCTTGGGAAGCCCAAGCCCCAAGCCCTGTGCATGCAAATCCCGATAGGCACCGGAAACCTGGAGCCCTATGAGCCCAAACCCAAGCCCCTCCCTGTAAACCCTGCGCCGTCAATCCTAATTCCTAGAGATTTCTTTTGGGCAGGCAAAGAGTTCCAGAAAGCAGCGCAGAGCTTCAGGGTCCGGGGCTAAGGATTTAGGCTTTGGGCTTCGGATTTAGGGTCTGGTTGTTGAACCCTGACCGTTTAAGGTCTTTTGGGTCAGGCTGTTATCTGATCTGGACGATTGGGGTTCAGGATTCCTGGCTTGAAGAGTCTACCCAGATCCACTAAAGGATCAAAAGCAAACTAACAATCCCCTAGTTTCCCCAATGTAGTAATGGCTTCATAGTGGCAGGGGTTCCTTTTTTTGGATCCTTTAGGGGGTCTGGGTAGGAGTGTCTGCAGAAATTAGCTCGACATGGTAGTCGCCCTACAAATGTGACAGACTGATGAAAAGTACGCCGCCGCTACTACCCTACCTGCTGAATCCTATGCACATGCGACACCGATGGACCAACGGATTGATGTCCTACCATGCGAGTTTTTGGAAAAGGCTCAGGGTTTAGGGTTCATGCAGCCGTTTAGGGTTTGGGGTTTGGGGTTTAGGGCTTTAGGTTTAGGGTTTGGGGTTTGGGGCCCAATGGGTGCATCTAATTTTTGGTGCTACGGAGGATGCAGGAGACTGACTAATTTGGGGGACGGGGGGGCCCTAAACCCTAAGCCCTAAACCCGGGGGTGTTGGCGCGCTCAGCAGATCTGCTGAAGGGGTAAGACAACCAGGTCACTTAGGGAGAGGATCTCCATAGAAATCTTTTCCAAAGCGTCCATGTAGGTATATCGAAAACACCTACGGCTCAAAGGGGTTACCATATAACCGTAACTACCCAGGGTCCCAAGCATATACTATATGGTAGTTTCCCTAAATTACTGTTCCCAAAATGGGGAAATATATATAGGGCCCCGTATTATAATGGGAACCCAAATATAGGACCCCGTATTATAGGTAATTTAGACCAATACCCATATAGCTACATGGGCCCATTGGGTTGAAGACTATCATATATCTCATACTAACACCCGACTCAACAAATCTTATGCTCCTGTTCGCCATGGTGTCTGAGCACGTCCGCGTTCTGATGAGATGGAGTCCTAGGAGTCTGTATTGAGCCCACTATTCATGAAATCCAGGAAACTCGTAGGGATGCGATGTACTTCGGGGCAGCTGCACGATGCCTTTTCTAAGACATTGGGGCCCCTAATTACACAAATATACTTTGAGGTCCTATAACTACACTGACTACACCCTGCAGGACTAAGAACCGCGCTTAGCCTTGCTACAGGCCACCTATGATCACCCGAAACCTGAAACCCCACTAGAGCTATCATAATAGACACATATCCCAGATATCGACCAAGGCGGCAATCCACATGTTAAGTTGCTTGAAACCTGGGTTTAGGGTTGCGGTTTAGGGATTATAGGACTTCCAGATAGCTGCGCTGACTTGGCCCAAGAAACAGTGAGTATCCCTCCAGCCGTAGATATGTGAGTGCATTACGAAATAACGTAGCAGTCCGCTGGAATGACGAATGTGTCGAAGGCTATTCGGGTCTAGGGGTTTAGGGTTTAAGGGTTTGAGGCCTAGGGTTATGGGCGCGGGGGTTTGAGGATTTCGGGTTTAAGGTTTGAAGGGTTTAGCGTTTAGGGTTTAAGGGTAAGCTAGCTCTTCGATATCCTGTCAATATGCCCAACTTGAGCCATGGTCTAAACTCCTAGTATCCACGTGAATAACCCCCATAACACTCCCCTGTGTAATCCCCCGTGCATAACCCCCTTTAAGGAGTTCAGACCCTAAACCGCAAACCCAATTCCTCAATCCTAAACCCTAAGCAGTATATCCCCTTATTCCCTACACACCCCGAGTAAGAGGACCTAGCGAGAGGGAAAGATAGCAACAACAATTCCATTGCCATGTTTGAAGCTACCCTCAGCCCTGAAGCCCCAACCCCAATCCTATGGGCCCATATAGGCTCTAAACCGCAAACCCTAGTATCCCAATTTATAAGCCCTGTAGTAATCCGCTGTATAATCTCCTATGTAAGCCCCCTTTCAGGAGTTTAGACTATAGCTCATACAGGCTCTAAACCTAAAACCCTTAAACAAATCTCTCCGTTTCTCTCCAGCCTTATCCTTGTACTGCGCATCTCCGGCGAGCTGGTCAATCTTCTCTGCCTTGGAGGTTTGCAGACTATTAGAAATCAAGCCCTGCTGGCAAACCTACACCCAAACGGTGTGCTTTCACTGGTTCCCCATGTACTACTCGCCTAGGTTCCCCGCAATCAAGCTTGATCAGCTTAACCTACCCTTTGGGGAGCGTAAATGGGCAATATAGTTTGGAAGCCAACGAAGAGATTTTAGGTATACCGTGCCTCAAAGCCTGAATATCCTAAACTTATGACCCGGCTAAGGGGCCTTGACGTTTGCTGAGGGCTTTGGGTTTTAGGGTGTCCTACTTTGTTGCGGATTAAGGGTTTAATGGCAACCCTGGGGGTCCAAGGACCCAGATATTAGGGTTTACTAGAATCCGAATAGTATTTGGGACCTACAACCCTAGTAGTTGGGTCCTTGGACCTTTAGGGTAAGGGGGGCAATGTAGGGGATAGGGCTCTTTTCAATACATACGGTTGTTGTGCAGTCAGACTTGAGACTTTACGTTCACCGCTAGTAGTCCCCTACATTAGGTCCTACAACTACAGATCCCGCTAAGAGCCCACAAACCGATTTCAAGAGACGGCCCCATCGTACTGAACAACTCTACAATCACAAAGTCTGCAGCCCCAAACCCTACGTCTTAAACCCTGAAACCTGGGACATGGTGATGATATGGACCCTAAAGCCTAAAGCCTAATTCCTAAACCCTAAATCCCAAATCCTAAACCCTTTATTAACCCTAAATCCTAATCCCTAAACCCTGAACCAAACGGAAACAAAAAAAACACCCAGGGCCGCTGCGGCCGGTCCGCAGGCTGGGCAAAAGTTCTGGTAGAAGTCTACCACCTTTGCGTCAAAAGGATTTAGAATTCGGGTTTTTCTTTTTTTACAGCGCCTCTGGGGTTTAGGTTGGGTTTAGGGCTTTGACTTTGGGTAAGAGGTGTGTAGGATTTAGGGGTTCAGGGTTTAGGGGTTTAGGTGTTTTCAGATTCGGGGTGTAAGGTTTGAGCCTTTCAACCCAAACCCTAAACCCTAAACCCTTAAGCCCTCAACCTTAAGGGGTGTCAGCGTTTGTGTACAGCCTGAAGCTAAAACCGCTTGGACCGGGCTCTGCTTTAGGCTCCTGAGGGTGACCCAGGGCTTTTCTGAAAAACTGGGGCCCCATAGTCCCCCTTAGGATTTAGGGTTTAGGGGTTTAGGGTTTAGGGTTTAGGGTTTAGGGGTTAAGGGTTTAGGGTTAAGGGTATAGGGTTTAGGGTGTATAGTCCCCCTTAGGTAGATAGAATATGGCTTTGGGTAGCTTATAATATGATCCCCATACACCCCATATTCTATCTACTTAAGGGGAACTATAGGAGAATACAGTAGAGGTCAGGTGAGGTTTATCATGACCAAATAAAAGCTTTGTAGAGTTTGGCCCCCACTTACTAATGGTGACCGCAGGGAATGGTGGAAATCATATGAGCTACAGTTCAAGCTCCTACTATCCCTAAAGATTCCCCTATACAACCCCCTTTAAGGAGTTTAGACCCTAAACCCCAAACCATGAAGCCTGTATAACCCCTTGAAAGGAGTTTAGACTATAGCCTGTAGCTCATGTAGGGTGGTTCCTGTATATTTCCGGTGTGCCACTATCACGGGGGTGTGGGGGGGGGCCTGCTCCATAAAGCAGCCGGATCCAGTCTGATTTTCGGCACTGGGAAAGGCCTGTAACGTTGAGGTTTAATCTTCAGGGTTGAAGTTTTAGACTAGGGTTTGGGGTCGGCCAGACAACATGCTCTTCGCAAAAGAACATCCGAAACCGAGCTGGGCAAGCTGTGTGGGCTAGCCGCTTAACCCTCAATCTTAACCCCCCCTGCAAGCCTGGTACTTAAAAAGGGATATAGGGGTTATACAGGGATTCCATTGGGGTACATAGGGTTTAGGGTCTAGGGTTTAGGGCTTAGGGCCCCCAAGCCCGAAAACCTTAAGCCCTAAACCGTAAGCCCCCTTGAGGCCTACACCAACAGTAAATCGCCCTAGGCCCCAAAGCTCACACCGAAAACCTGAAACCTAATCTGGGAAACGGCGCGAGCGACCCGTGCCTAAGCAACATTTGCACCTTCTTTGGGCTGAGAGAAGCGCATACTGTAGAGACAAACGGTAACAAACAACACTCCGTTGTGACCTTAGTAGAACTATAGTCCCATTCCCCCAACAAAAAATACCCACCCACCCCCTTCATAAGGAACAATTCCCTTGTTATATGATAGTCGTAGTAGTACATTAGGATTTTTTTTGGTGCGGGGTGGCGGCGGTCATTATGCCGGCGGGAAGGGGGGGGGGGTGTATTATTTAAGCCCTTACAAATACAGAGCTTCATGAAACCACTTCATACGCCTGACTTTCATCTTGTTTTCCATTTCCGTTTGATTCCCGAGTATGCTAATAATCTAGGCCCCCTAACCCTAGACCCGAAACCCTAAACCCTGAATCCCAAACCCTATAAACCCTCAACCCTAAACCCTAAACCCTTAAACCCTAGACCCTAAACCCCTAAACCCTAAACCCTATCAACCCTAAACCCTATAAACCTTAAACCCCTAAACCCTAAATCCCCAACGCCTCTTAGGGAGCTGTGGATGCCGCCTCTGCTGATGGACTAATGTAGACCCCTGATTAATAAACCCCCTCCCCTTAATAGGGATTATAATGGGGGATCCTAAGATTAAGGTTTGGGGTTTAGGGCCTAACCCCAAACCTTAATCTTCGGATCCCCATTAAAACCCCCTATAGTTTAGGGTTTAGCCCTTAAAAGGAGGAGGGCTATGAATTAGGGGTCTACATGAGTTTTATCACATTGCTAAATCCCCCGCCATCCTGGGAATTGCAGTATTCACACAGTTCAGGTTTAGGGTTTAGGGCTTAGGATTTAGGGTTTAGGATTTAGGATTCAGGGTCTAGGGATTGAGGTTTAGGATTTAGGGTTTAGACTTCGGAAAACCAAAGCTCCCCAGCCTAAGCTTAGGGCTCTAAATCACAGACAATATCCACTGTCTTTATCCCACGGTAAGTCTTACTCCTTGACGTGTAGTTCAATCCACAAGGCTCAGGAAAGCTTAGGTTCCCCAAACCCTAAACCCAGCTTATCAAGAGAACCGTGCAGGGTCTGGGGGTGGGGCATTGCAACTTCAACCCTAAACTTTTACAAGCAAAGCCCAAATCCTACAGAATCGTGAAAAGCCATGCATGTCGCAGAAAAGCTCTGATGGCAGGCACTGTTGCATACTCCCCATGTTGGCAATCTTTTTCGTGGTACCTGGACACACGCGCTCCTCCCACTTTTCAATGGTGAAGATCCCAAACGCAGCCTAGAACCTTCAAATTGACGAAATGGACCCCCCAATGATGCTCATAAAGGATATATTCGGCTTATTTACGTTATAGCCGAAACTCCTAGTATGCCCCTTAATAACCCCTATACTACTCCCCTATATGATACCCCATAGAACCCCCCTTTACATAGCTTAGACTATAGCTCATGTTAATTTCCATAAATCCCCAACTTCCCACAATTCCCATTTCATTTTCCATGTTCTTTTCCATTTGATTCTCCATTAACTACAGGGGGACAAAAAAACGTAAACCCTGAATAACTAGTCCTCCATATAGTCCCCTATAGAACCACTCCTTTAACAGTTTTCGACTATAGCTCATATGGGGATATATTGCAACCCAGAGGGTTTAGGATGCCGGGTTTTGGTCAGGATCTGGGATCCTCGCAGTTGGCTTCTTGTTCTTGGCCAAGAACTCCTGACGAAGTAGGGCTTGGGGCTTATAGGGTTTAGGGTTTGGGGTGTAGCTTTTAGGCCTTAGGGTTTAGGGCTTAGGGTCTAGGCTTTAGGCCATATGGTTTAAGGCTTAGGGTTTAGGCCTTAGGCTTCACGGATTAGGGTTTAGGGCTTGACAATTGCAAAGTTTCCAAGTTTCAAGGGTTCAGTTAACGCGTACCTAGGCCCGCCAAGTAACTGTAGATGCTTGCCAGTGGGTGCCTAGCAATGCCGGTATAGACAATTCATATATACAAGTATATACATTACTTGGAGGGGAACAAGTGCTAATTGTTTGGAGTCCTTCCTGTCTTTACGTTCTAGCCCTGAACATCCCGATTTGTGTTTTTCGTGGCCTGCATGCCTGACCGCAAAGCCTTGGCAACTTTTTGAATGCAGGGCCAGAGACGCGGGCTACCCGAGCCAATGTAGGATGATGAAGGGATTTTGGTACGCCCAAACCCCAAAAGTCGGATCCCATGACTTGGGTGCCTTTCAGAGGTTTGAGGTAAAAGCTTGTTGCAAACCAGCGCAACACGGAACTTTTTGCTTCACTTGCCGCCCCAGCTGCCAAACAAAACACAGTGGCAAGAGGCCAGGACCGTCTCGGTATATCTTAAACCGCCCTTACTCAAAAAGAAACTATTTAATGTTAGGGGTAAGGGGACCAACGTCACTGTCCTCTTCCACCATAAAATTTGAATCATAAGCTTACTAGTGCGTACAACTGGGGGGGAGCGCACCCTACGGTATGCCCTAGATGTATAAGAGTGACATCAGCTTCTCTGACGACTGCTACATTCCCGCTCCCCCTCGGCATCACTGAGTAAATCGCCAACCAGAGCATGCAGCCCCCAACCGCAGACCTCGTTCTTGACCAAAGCAAACAACAACCCGGGCACACAAAACTTCAGTCAAAAAACACAGCAACTTCCTGCAGTGCTACAAGAGTAATAAAGCAGCGTCAATACAGTAATTTTGCTTGCAGTAATTATCGGCGAGAATGGCAAAATACAACTGCTGCCAACGCCAAGTTCAGTAGTGTGTATGGAAAATGGGCTCCATGTGCACATCCCAAATTCTTGTAGGTCTTCATTCGCTCCTCCAAATGGACCCTAAGTTTGCAAACGTGCCACGTAAACCCTGAATCTTAAAGCCTAAACCCTAAGTTGTGGTAATGCAAGAGCATGGAGCCTTGAGCGTGGTTTCCGAGCCTCGCCACAGTTGGGGTTGACAGTAGGGGTTCTTTGCAGATTTGAGGATGAGACTGAGAGGCCTAAGGTTTCGCTTTAAGGTTTGGAAAGGTCAGGGCAACAGAATCAAGATTTGGCTGCGTTGTAACATGTCATTTCTTCTTTTGTAAGGCCCGTCCAGGGATCAGGCAGTACGACTTAAACCCTTAGAGCCAGTGTGAAGTTCTTCATGCACGCAAAACTGTTTTCAACTTGGCACCAAGACGCTTGGCTCCAATAAGATTGCGGTGTCTGCAAGTGTCATTCTACTCAGCATGCCAGTGTCATTAACAAGTGCAACTTTGAACAGGCTCATGCAACATCAAGGGCTCGTTATGGTGCGCAAACCAACATATACGCTAAATTTGAGGGCATGGGCAAGGCTTGCGCAACGGGAATCCGGAGTCTCGCATGCCAGTGCCCGAGCTGTGCTTAGCACTGGGCGGCCCTTGTACAAGCACAAAACCCGTCTGATACGCCTGTCATCAAAGAAGACAAGTCGCAAACAATACTCAGGCGATTGACAAATAGCTCTAGCAGCAATGGTTGACATCTCGAAAACTGCAGCACAAGACCTGCCCGTGATCGAGCTACCTGAGAACTTATGGATTGCAGATTGGTGAACATTGGCCATAGTGGTGCTAGGTCCTGGCGAAAAAAGCACAAGGTACAAATGGTAGTTTCCGAAAATAAGGGAACCCCAATATATAGACCCCCAAATACTTTGATCCTTATTATAGGGACCCCCAGTAGGGTACTCCTAATTTTGGGAACCCCAAATATTAATGCGAAAAAAAACCTTACATCTGCACAGCGGCGCCCGCTGTGAATGAGTTGGTTGAGGATCAGGGCCCAAGATTGAGCAACACGTAGCACACCTAATTATTGCCAAGTGCATGCCAGCTTTATAGGACAGCCAAATATGTCTATGATTTGCATGCCGAACCCATCAATGCTGTGATGCATGGTGGCGATGTTGTATGGATAGCTGTTGTTACGGTTCCCTATGACACGGACCTAGTTGCTTGGATGGCAAAGTTTCTGGAGGCGAGTGTAGCGCAAACAGAGCAGCAGCTTATATTGAGTAGGGACTAAGAGAATCAAATGCATAAGTTTCTATACTTGAGAGTCGAGAGTCCTTCCAAAATTGGTGATGCACATACGTCAAACGGTTTCGGATGTTCAGCAATTGTCTCCAACGCAAAGCTCAAAACCCCATAGTGAGTACTGCTGTCAGAAGCCTGCTACAACAATGATCAAAGAATCTAAGCGTTGACTGAATGAATAGGTAACTTTTGTTGTATGTACCATTCAGAAGACACGCTTCACGAACTCACCTCTAACGTGCCATGGCGGAGGGTACCCTAAACTCTAAAACCCTACGCCCGAGACCCCATCCGACCCATGGCCCCGCCGCAGGGAGGCCAGAGGGAAAAGAGGGGGAAGTGGAGGGTTTGTTCCACTAGCCCCACGGGTCCATGTAGCTATATGGTATATACTTGGGCCTTAATGTAGGTATATGGGAACCCCCTTGGGCCCTAAGTATATGCCATATACCTACATGGACCCTTTGGGTAGGCGGTACAGAACGCAAGACTTGAATAACGTATGGTGCATCGGTGCTTCTCTTGTGTTGGTTGTTGCTTGATCCGTTGGCCTTGCAGGCAACAGGGAAACGAGCGACGTTTTCTCTGGCGGCAATTGCGAAGGAACCGTTCGATGATCTTGCGAGCACGCCTAAAAGAGTACGAACTTCATGTTATTGCGGACACCTAAAACACGAAGCAGCACGAGCAAGGTATTGTCTTTCCTGTCCTGGCTGGCATCTCAACTTCCAAGAAGTAACAAATTACAAAAACCGCATCCCCCTAATATGAAATCACCAAGAGTAAAGCTAATTGCGGAGTGGATCCTCTGAATTAGGAGGGTTTTTAGCACGACTCTTATTAGGGATCTCCTTGATTTCCTAGACGTCGATTATTTTCGGAAGGCTTTTAACAAGGAATTCAATAGAAGAAATCCAGAAACAAATTCCAAGGCCCTAAATTTGAAATAGTCCCGAATAAGGCACTAATTTGAAATAGGTTCAAGAAGGCCCTAACTTTAAATATTCCATAACACCGCCCCAATTTGAAATAGCCCCTGATAAGGCTCGAATTTGAAATAATCCCTAATGAGGCCCTAATTTGAAATAGTCCCTAGCTTCACAAGATACAATCAAATTTTATACGATTTAATCAGATAGGACCCAATTTTATACCCCCCTAATGTAAAGGTCGTACGATAAACCCACACCTCAATATTAAATACGGTTTTGAATATTTAGATTATAGGCGGGGAGCCCTTTAATATTATGGGGGAAGGATTAAATTCTTACTCAATTCGCATTCAACAAACTTGCAGTACCTTCGCTGCCGGGAAGTTTTGTGGTTGGGTCGGTGTTTTGCTTGAATATGTTTTGCATTGAAGATGAGGGAATTTAATGTTCAAAAGGTAGCCGAAGAGGGTACCCTAGCTTAAATTCCTTAACAGCAACCCAACTCAGAACCCGAGGACCCAGATGTTAGGGCTTTCGGTCCCGAATAACTACAATTCAAATTAAAGTAGTTCGACCCTTAGACCCGAATATTTGGATCCTTGGACCCGGCCCTAAATCCTAAACCCTAGGTCCTGAACCC
>CAJNIZ010012903.1:0-50312 GCA_905231905.1 Symbiodinium pilosum
CATCAGAGAATCAGGCTGCGCAAATCCCTTTTCCCCACTGGTGGCTTCTAGGTGAAATACCCTAAACCCTAAACCTTGGGTTATTCCCCCTTACAGTAACAGTTACCACAAGGGGTAATAGGAATTATAATAGCCCCTTCATAAGGCCCCCTTTAAGGACAGTTACTGGGTGGGGGAATGACCCAAGGGATATTGTTCTATCATCGTGGATGGGGGAGGTAAATATCAGAACGCTATTGGAGTTGCAAGGGAACCCTCCCCCAAGCCAACATGGAACCCAAGCCATCCCAGAACCTATGCCCCCTTTGAGGTTCCATGACTGCTGACGAAGACGATGGTACTACAGGAGCCTAATTGCCAATATCATTTTGAGGTCCATTTGGGGTACCATAGACCATAACCATATAAAGAATATGGAACCATTGGTAACTACTTAGGCCCCTATATTATTGAATTGCCGGAGGTTGAGTCGGCTCATTTCGCGGCTTTGTACCGAGGATGAAGCATGAATGGTCTACGTCTTGAAAGTTGTGAGTTTATCAAGTCGGTCCCGATAGAACCTTCAATGGGATCCTGGTCACCTCCTTGCAATTCCCACCTAGCCCTAGGGTCCCTTGCGGCCCGCAATTTTGAGAAGCTCCTCCTTGTTGCATAGCTAGTCTCGTCAGGCCAGGCCCTGAACCCTGGAGTCAGGAATTTGGACTGAGAATCGGTTTTGGGCTTCAGGCTGGGCGTCAGAGAGCTCAACACGCCTTAATTAAGAGATGCGCGATAAAAGCTTTCGCGTTAGGATTGATCACCTATGTGATTTAAATGATGCTCCTTCATCTGAAGGAAGTTCGGCCCCCAGACATAAATTTGGGAGTTGTGTAATGTCTTCCTCCGGAACCCTGAAGGCCCTAAACCCTATACTGGGTTGCTGTTAAGGAACTTAAATTAAGTTACCATAATGGGTATATATATATAGTAAATAATAGGGTTTCCCCAATATAGTAACTTAATATACATTCCTTAACAGTAACCCAGTATACCGTAAACTGTGTATCCCATCCTGTGCCGCTTCCACAGCGGCCCTGACTTCCTCCTCCTCCCAGCCTTTGCTGAGGACGCGGCTTAGGGTTTAAGGGTTAAGGGTTTAGGGTTTAGGGGCTTAGGCTTTAGTGTAGGCAGCTGCATGTTTCGTGGGTTCCTCAACTGTGGGCCTCCCTCAAAGGTTCCGCCTTAACTAGGATTAATTATCCAAGGTTCTAAGGGGTTTAGGGGAAGGGTCAGGAATACAGAGATAATGGCTTAGGGTTTCAGGTTCAAGGGTTTAGGGTTTGGAGTTGGGAATACAGAGATAATGTGGGGGTTTTCTGGAAGAGGAGCAGCCATAAAATCACTCGAGATTTTCCTGCGACTATGGAATCTTTCTTCGGGGTATGAGGACTACAGGATCCATTCAGTTCTACTGTTCAAGAGAAGAAGATGCCCTTCAAGCCCTTAATGTTTGCATCGATGACTCCGGCTGTATAATCACTTCGGTTGATTGCCTCCTAGTGCGGTAATCAACCCTTTTTCCCAAGCAGTCAACGATCATCCAAAACTATTCCTTCTACAAATTGCGTTTGCAGCGGTTTCAACTGGAATCTGAAGGAACCCCAAGTCGCATTCAGCAAGCCCTGAACCGTACACCCTAAACCCTAAACCATGGGATTGGAAAAGCCCTGCTGTGTAATGTTACCACCAACTAGAGCTGGGTTATTGCCAAACCTAGTGCGACAAAATGGTTGTGATTTAGGGTTTACTGTTCCTCACGATGCAGCCTTCTCATTGGAATCTCCGAGAACCAGAAGCTTTGGGACACATGAAAATCATGGCCACGGAAACAGTGATGGACCTTGGTAATCCCTAGAATGGGGAACTGGGACGGTCAGGAGGTTGGATCGGGCTTGCACAAAGATCTATGGGCATGTAGGAGTTAGGTGAATATTACAGCGCTGATGAAGATTTCAAGTAGAAAGGAACCGGAAAATGACATGCAAACTGGGATTACATAGGGCGCCCTCGTCGCGTGCAAGCTTGAATGATACCCATATTCTCCCATTGTGGCTCGTGTGAAGCTATGGGATGCTTCCTTTCAGACCAGTTTCAATTCTTGAGATCCCTCATGAATATAACCTCTCCGTACATGTATAACCAGCTTCCAATGCATGGGAAAATGTGCATTCCATTTGGTGCTCCAGTATTCTAACAGTGGAGGCCCTTACATCAAATGAAGACCGACCAAGAGGCTCATGGATAGTGGGCTAGATTTGAATCAAGTTTGGCTAGAAGTAAAAAAAACTCGCATATAGCATATAGCCCTTCCCATGCGCCCCACGGTGCCTCCAAGCCACTCCAATCTCGATTCACTCCCCTGAAGTGGAGAGCTTCTCTTCTCTTAGTCCAAGGAATTGCGCAGGTGTCTAATACTGAGGGAATTGGAAAGCCCTTAAGCAGATAGAATCTGGCTTTGGGTATGTTATAAGAAGACCCCATATACCCCATATTCCATCTACTTAAGGGGGACTATAGCCCCAATATATACCCCTATTATAATATAGTAGCTTCCATTTTCTTTTCCATTATCCCCAATATAGCCCCAATATACTATACCCTATATAACCCCTATAATCCCTGTAGTTTCCATTTTCTTTTCCATTATCCCAATAGAACCCCAATATAACCCATATTCCATCTCAACCCTCAACCCTAAACCCTAAACCCTATATGCCATCTTTGCCAGCCGAGGGCGGCCGGCTCTAAGCTGGAGCGGGCCCGGGCCGACGAACGCGCTGGCGAACGGCATGGGTATGAATATGAGCTCCGAGCAGGATTCCAAGTTGTTCAAGGTTTAGGGCTAGACGTTGGTTAGGGTTTGGGATTGTTGGAGTTTAGGGGCTGTTTTGGGTCTAGAGGTTAAAGAACTCCAGAAGCCTCCAACTTACCGTCCATTCTAACCTACGTACCTAGTAATCAGGGTCCGAGAACCCCAAGAATTGTTAAATTCGCGGGCTTAGATAAGGTTTCGATTCACGCGTTGAAGATTTGCTAGTTCTGATGTTCCACGCACTCTACGGCTTCGGGTTTAGGACCTCCTTGCGCGCGCTTTAGGGTTTGGGATTAAAACGATTTGGGGGGTCTGCAATGGCATATGGACCTTGAGTAAGGAAAAGGCTTGTTTGAAATTCGAATTCCTAGTTGTTGAGTTCCGTGGCCCCAAAAGGTGATGATGAGTTGGGGTAATGTATGCCCCAAAGGCTGAAAATGTTCCTTGCTCGGTTTCTAAGAGCTTAAGCGAGCTAAACCTAAAAACTTAAACCCTAAACCCGACAAACCCTAAATGGCCCTAAACCTAAACACTGTGAACAAATCCTGAGCCGCGCAAACAAGTGAGGCCCAAAGCTTCGCGCTGACATCCTTGAGCCATTTTGCTTCTTGCAGTCGTGGAACCACAAAGGGACAAAGGTTTAGGGTTTTTTTAGGGTGTAGGCAACTCAGGGGGGCCTTGTATTCTTGTCCTGATTTTAGGAACTCCCCCCAAAACAAAAAAACACAAAATCGGAAGTCTCGCCAGAATCGGAAAGCCAGATTACGCACATCACCTCTGGAACATGATCTTTTCGTGGCGACTCCACAGGGGACCCCATGCAGACTTGCCTTGCCAACCCTTTTCCCAGGCCAACTGAACCCTACCTCAGATTTTAGCCCTACTTCTGAAACTACACAGGGTAAATCAAGAATAAGCTGCTTGGGTTGTTCCAGAGGCTTCAGAAGCTAGAGTTAGAATACACCAGATGAGTGATGAAGGCTTACCGTGGACCTCGAATTTGCAAAACGGCAGCTCAAAGAGGCTTCCAAACACAGAAAGGTCCCTAGATTGGGTTGCTGGTAGATTAAGAAGCCACGCTTCAGGACATAAATTAAATTACAAAATATTACAAACAGTACTGGCATTCCGACTTCTGGTAGCTTCCTTCACAGCAACCCAGTAGAACGGCGAAAGCTTGGTTAAGACCACTGCGAGGAAGCCCGCAGGAATTTGGGGGACCTCCCATGTAGTTGCTGGCTGGGCTTGTTGTACCCTAAACCCTAAACCCTATTTAACGAGACCAGGAATCTGGGACCCCAATATTGGTAATCACTCAAGCCTCTAGATCACTTGATGCTCGGGCTGGCACGGTGTGCGGATTATGGCTTCAAACAAGCAGACCCGCTTTCATTTCAGCAAGTCCAAGCCTCTGCAGAAACACCCAGCTTACTGGGCCTCGGCGGGGAATACCGGAATAAATTCTATAGGGATCATGTAGGGATTCTCTTCCCTTATTCCCCTACTAGGCCCCAGTAATCCACAATCGATTGCGAGTCTACCCAGAGCTTCTTGAAGGTCCAGAACGGCTGAGGTAGGAACCCTAAACTCTCAACCGTGACGTTAAACCCCTAACCAACTTTCCTCCGAACTCAGCAGCGAAATGCCGTCCCCTTTTCGCCGCTTTCCTGGATCTGAAAATCTTTCTGGCTGAAACATCAACCTTTTGCGTCTGCAGGGTTTCCGGGTGGCGTTCGCTTCGCCAAGTTGGGAATGGGGAACTGGATCCCTGTAGCAGTCTCTGGATTATCCACTGGCTAATTTCTCTAGTAAAGAGTTGAATTCAGATTGTTTTGAATTAGGCTGGGCGAATCTGGGCGGGCCACCCTCATGTTTATTACTCTCATTGTAATGATGACTCTCCATGAGGGTCCAGGTAGCCAAATTAAATTAGTGTATGGCTGCATCCTGCTTGGGTACTCAGCCCTTTGTCGACCCCCATATATCATTAGACTCATTCCCTCACACCAGATTCAAAGAGAAAGTGGTTCAGGGTTTAGGGTAGTGAACTTTTCAAAAAAAACTCCCAGGCCAAACGAGAGGAGTCGCAGGCTTCAAATTGGTATTTCCGTCCAACCCAAATTACTATCATCCTTGTCCTCTAGAACCCCAAAAAGGGTCCAAGATAGAGAGAGAGAGAGAGAGAGAGATATGCATCTCTGTATACCTCTCGTACGGACAAGCCCTGAAACCAAGATTGGAGCTGATTGGGTCTCAGGGTAAAAGCTGCGCGGCTCAAGGTTTAGAGCTTGGCGCTCTGGATCCACCCTTCATCGCCCCTCCCCACAAAAATGCAGGGGGATAATCTTGAGCAACTTGCGTTTGGTGGCGCGTTTAGTAGGCAGAATGGATAAGCCTGCTAAGCTGACGGATTCCGATCTTTCGCAATAATCAGTCGAGGCCGTTTGAATGGGGCTAAGTGATCAGAATCTTGCAACTTCTATTAGAGATGAGTAGCTGTAGCTGGCGTTGCTTCTGCTTCGTGAACTAATGTTTTGACTGTGGCCTTTACAGCAGTGAAACAGGCCGCCCTATTAGGCAGCGCCAAGTACATTTGCGAATCATTCTTTGCACTCAGGAACTGGTCGGCAGAACTGCGGCGCAGCGCTTATGGGTTGGGAGCCCAATGTGAAGTCCAATGGTTCAAGATCTGCCAGGTTCAGCTTTTCTCATATGAGCTCTAGTCTAAACTCCTTGTATCCCCCTGAATAAGCCCTATAGTAGTCCCCTATATAACCCCCGATATAACCCCCGTTTAAGGAGTTTAGACTATAGCTCATATTGAATTCCATATTACCTGTACAGGCTGAAGGTCAATACTGGACATGTGAGTACTTTTTATCCCCTCACTGCAATCGCACAACGTTGATGAAGGGAATGGGCGCAAACGAACTACCTCAACCCGCCATTGTGGACAGGAGAATTTTTTCAAAGTCGTTCCAGTCCCCCAATGCCCCTTTCCATTCGCAAGCGGCCTGAAGTGGGGAACCGGCGACCCAACCATGTGGGTTGCATAAACACCTCAGAGCCACCTTGCAAGGTATTGTGTTCTGATTTCATGTCACTCCTATTCGGCTTTCCCCATCAAGAAACATGGCAAAGCAACCCCGTCTGGCCGTGGCGGCCAACAGGCATTTCTTACGGATGATTCGCAAAATCCTGTACGTCCCTAAGCACCCTAAATCGTGAGAATTCTGGAGCTAGTATTCATGCAGCATTTTTGGCAACAACCGCATTCTTGCAAAGTCAACAAGAGGGAAAGCCTTTTTTGGCGAAACTCCACCTCAATATTCAACACCGCTGTCGTTTGAATGTTAGATATTCCCCGGAATGGACCTCACCCACCCACATGTTTCATATTAGGGGCGGCGGGGTGCGGCAACACTATTATGATTAGCACTACTACTACTACTACTACTACTTCTTCTTTGCTTCACATGGTCACATGAAGTTGGGGCCCCAGGCCCAAATCCCTTAACCCTAGTCGCTAAACCCAACCTCAAGCCTAATCCCTAAACGCCAGCTTAAATCCTAAGGCCTAAACCCTTCACACAGCCTAAAGCCGAAGCTGTAAACACTGAACCCAACTGGGGCTTGGGCTAAATTATCGTTCCCAGAAATGAAGGAAAATTATACAAAGCCCCGAATTGTTGAAAAGAGTGTAGGGAAACCCCCGAACTAGAAGGCATCACGGCTGAAACGTATTATTACAACCAATGTAGGGTAAACCCTAAACCCTAAACCCCTAAACCCTAAACCCTAAACCGCTAAACCCCACCTGCCAAGCTTCCCCGTGGCCTTGATGGGAAGGCGCCTAAGATCGGTAACATTTTTTGTTTGGTCAGCGGGGCTTTTGGGGTTTAAGAATTGAGGATTCAGGGCTGATAGGTTTAGGGGATTTAGGATTCAGGGTTTATAGCCTCAGGGGATTTAGGGTTTAGGCGTTTTGGTTTAGGCATTCAGGCGGGGTTAATCGGTTAGGGTTTTGGTCACCCTAGCCTTGGGACTCCATTGGGGATAATGAAGGAATTGCTTTGAGACACCCTCTTCCGCCTCTTGATCATGAAAGCCCCGGAAAGCCAAAGCTCTCAACCATGCAGCCTATATGGGAACTTACCAAAATTGGGGGTACCCTTTTGGGGGTCCCTATAATAAGGACTACAGTATATTGGGGTCTATATTGGGGTCCCCAAATTTTTGGGAAACTACCATGTAAAGGGACTTTAATGGGAATAGAGTAGGAGCATAAGAGGAACATGCCTACCAGCGTGTTCATATTCTATTATATTCCTACTACATTCTTGGGGTTCCCTGTTTGGGGTTAAAGTCCCTTGACTATAGATGCGAGCTTCCAAAACTAGGGGCTCCATTTTGGGGACCCTTCTGCCATAAATTTGACCAGGTCTTGCGGCCCTAACCCCTGATCTGATCCCAATTTTGGAAACTACTGAGCGCTACCTACATTGGGCCTTAAAATCTATACATGAAGGCTATTTGGACCTCTAGACCCTATACCCTGAAGAGAAACTAGAGCCCTCAACCCGTCGTACTGTAAGAAATACTCGCACCTTCATATAAAAGAAATACCCTGCCCACACCCGTACTATCGTATAGTCTCCAAAGGAGACTTCACATACTGGGTGACATACTTAAAATCAGCTGTGGAGTGTTTCATATAAGTATGAAGAGATTGCTGTTCCTGAGAACCCTCAACTTTTTTTGAAAAAAGCTGTTAGATTGCAACACCTACCCTCAAGTCCTCAAGCCTCACCTGAAGCACCAAGCCTCGACCCCCCAGACCTGAAACTCCGAATAGGGAGATGTGGGGCTAAATAAGGATATGGGGCATGGAATGGTACACACACATATATATATATAGATATACGTACGGCATATGGGTACATGGGTACGTTAGGGGAAAGCGTTTGGGGCTTTTTCACGGCGGTTCCCCAAAATTCGAGGGTTCCAGTGTCGTACCCCCAAGTAAGTTCGAGCCTCGAATAAAAGCTTCCCCAATATGGCGTTATGTGGCCTGAATAGAAACACATCTGGTCGCCTATGGTGCAGGGTACCACCCCGGCACATGTAAGGAGAATAGCAACTTGATCTGGCTCCTTTTTAAGTTGTGGTTTGTATAGGAATTACTTCGGGACACTCCTAAACTTCAAGCACACATCCCAATAGGTCCTGGGGCTTAGGACAGGATCCTGAACCCACTGAACCCTAAGCCCTGATTAGGGTTTTGGGTTTAGAGCTGACCCTAGACCCCAAGCCCCAAACTCGAAATGCCTGTTTTGCTGGCTTCTGACAGCAGTGTGCACGCGCACCAGGTTCAAACGCCAAAAAAGACCGAGCCAACAGCGGTGGGACTTTGAAGGTTCTGCGGTCTAGGGTTTAGGGTACTTGGACCCCCGAAATACCCATCGTACTCGCCTAGATACGCATGATTTGAGGACTGGAGGATATGATTGTAGGTATTCGGATTAGTCTGGATATCGATATCAGCATTAACTTGACTTTTAAAGTGTAGTCTAACTAAATCAAAATCCAGCCTCATTCTGGGTATTAGGGAGGTCTAGGTAGGTTTTGGCGAAGGGCTATTCTGGATGACTTGAAGTATAGAATCTTTGTGAACGACCGGCTTAGTGTATCAACAGTTGCCAAGGTCCCCCTCAATTAGAAGGATCTTCGGCAGAAGGCATATTTGGAACTGCTCGAGGCTTGGCTCAGGTTGAGAAAACGGAGATGGAGTCTGCAGTGCTCTGCTCGTCAATTACGATTTCTGGCACCCCTTCTTCGAAGGATGGCTCTGAATCGTCGGACTTAGCAGACTGTACATATCCTGCAGGTCCATCTGAAAAGCGGGTAAGCAACACGTGCAACCCAGTCCACAGCAGAAAGGGTATCAGGGGCAGCAAACTGTCCTTAGCAAAATCGAATCTCTTCCCTCCCCCAAAACTAACATGGAACCCTGAAAGGGAGTCGTTGAAAACTTCAAAAAAAAGTGCATTTGGGCCATGGAGATTGCCAGACGGCGTGGGTCTTCAAGATCAAAAGAAGCTACCAAACCCTGTGCCGCGGTTGGGGCCCCCGCCAGTAAGAGCGACCACAACTGAATATTTCCTACCATGTCACAATTATTAGGGGGCTTAACCTAACCTCTACACCCAACCCCTAGGCTACAAGTCTATCAACCCAACCCCCGGAAACCGCAAAGCTAAGCCAAGCCCTAAACCCTAAACCCCAAACCCCAAACCCTAAACCCTAAACCCTGTACATCCCAGAGTCATGGTCCGTGAGAGACATCACGATTTGGAAGCTGAACCATTCGATGCCCATGGGGATGCAGGCAGGAATCCTCGGGGAGGGTGAAGGGTTTAGGGCTTAGGGCTCCATCCAACATGTGGGGGCCCCCTAGGGCCAAGGAATATTCAGGGGCTTCATGGGCATTATGGGGGGGGGGTCCTTATTCAGGATTATAGTGGGGGTACGGGGTACTCTGCCATATTGCAATACTGTCAAAGATCAGGGGCTTCAAAGTTACTGGCTGTGCCTCCATCTACCTATACCTAAGTGGCAAGTAGGTCGAATCCTTAAGCTGCATGTAACTGGGGTTACTGGTTCCTTTTACAGCCCACAACTTTATATTTCTAGTTGCGAGTCATGTCATAAAAAGAACAAACTATTACTCAACAATGACCCAGTTTGGAGCTACAGTTCGTTCTGTGCCCTCAACCCTAAGCTCAGTCCGTACACTGAAGCCTTAGGAAGAACAAGGATCCTTTTCGAAGTGGCATCCTTACAGGCAAAACTTCCTAAAAACAGCTCAGCATCCATAGAACAGCTGCGCAGCCCACACGCGAGATGTGCTGCACCCATGGTGATGCGTAGTGCAGAACGTACAAGCTGACCTGAACCCTAAACCCTAAACCCTAAATTGTACCAGCTGAGGGTCCGACAGGCTTGGGCCTAAGGGCAACTACCCCAAGCTGGCAAAACCGGTTTAGGGTTTAGGGTTGGAACCCCGTATAGCCCCCCCTATAACAAGAGGTGTCAGAAGTCTACATAGGCACTTTCTGGGGTCCATGCTGGTTTCAGGGTTCGTGCGATTTGTTAGGGCATAATGTCGGACGCCAAGGCTTAATGCAAAACAGTACTGGCAATGTGTTTACACCATAGCAACAACAGCAACTACAATAGTAGTCATGGAACTAGCAGTAGTAATGATGACAAGCAATAATAAACTCATAATTACTAGTATGGATGTTGGCAACTCCAACCTGAACCCACGAGAAGGTAATCAACAGGCTGAAGAGGAAGTCCTGAGTTGCGAGAGGGTTCAGGTTTGGGGTTGGGCTTCACATATAAGGGAACGGGGCACTGCAACAGTTGAAATGGGTTTGGGGTTTAGGGGTTTAGGGTTTAGGGCCTGCTGTGTCGTCTAGGACTCCTTGCGTACCACTACCTCTTGCGATGTCTTCTTTCCCAGACCCCCTAAGGGATCTAAACAAAATGGAACCTCCCAATAACCCCCTAGTTTCCCCAATTTAGTAATGCTGGTCATTTTTGGGGCTCCATTTTTTGGATCCTTAAACCCCAAGCCATGGGGTTCCATTGTTTGGATCCTTTAGGGGGTCTGGGTCAGTAGTTTCCATGTTCTTTTCCATTATCCCAGTTTAACCCAATAAATACCCTATAATTCCTGTATAAACCCTAATCCTTTTCATGCCTGTAGTTTCCATTTTCTTGTCCATTATATCTATATAACCCCTAGTGACCCCATACAATCACTATAAACCCCTATTAAACCCTATATAATCCATCCCTATAAACCCACTGACTGCAACCCCAAACAGAGGCGAGGCAAGGAGTACCATGTTTTTTTGTGGGGGTAATATTGGGAGAATATGCGGTAATATAGGGGTTTAGGGTTTAGGATTTACTAGGGTTTAGGATTTAGGGTTGAGGGTTTTGGATGTAAAGTTTAGGGGTTTAGGGTTCGGGTTAGGATGGGCTCTGCCATAAGAGTGCTCCCTCTGAAACGAGTATTTTCTAACCATCGTATCTCAGCACTGACCCAAAATTTCAGACTCCCGCAAAACTGGCCTCTGCTTAGCCAGGGATGGAGGAATGGATCCTTACAGCAGTCCCTGTATAAGCCATTGTACTAGTTTCCATGTTTGTTCCATTCCTTATTCCCCAGCTTACCAAAGGAAAGACCATTCGGAAGCCCACGCCATCAAAACCTGCATCCCAGAGTCCATGCACACGCGCGAGGCCCTAACAAACGATCCCCAATCCGTCATTGCTGACGGCGGTCCGGCAGCGACCGTCAGTATGGTTCGACTTAAGCCTGGAAACTACTCTGCGTGGCCCTTAGCCCTAAACCCTTGGTCCTAAATGGGAGTGTCTCAAACCCAGGGCTACCAAGTGTTCAAACAGGATTATGCGGGGGGGCTAGGGTTTAGGTTTAGGGTGGGCGGGGGGTCCTTGATTGTCATATGGGGACTGTTTTGAGACATACCAAAAATACTTTGTGAGGCCGTAAACGACGTACACTCCTCCCTACCATCCCATGCCAGAATATCAGGATTAATACAATCCCTTATTAGGGGTCTGCTGGGGTATTTCCATGAAAAAGCTTACGCCGAGGTTCTACTGTAGAAGGATGACATTCCGCGGGATCTAAGTCTACTAAACTTCTGCAATTCATAACATTTTGGCTGGTGAGTGCCATCCAGACCTTGTTCCATGAGCGCTCATAATTAGGTTAAAAGTACACGTATAATTCGGTTAGAACTCCCCTGAACCTCCCAGTTCCTCTTCTCGAAGCGACCCAAAATACTAGACCCATCCCATGGCCTGGCACTGTAGAGGAGCAAACCATGCCTGGCTCTGGGCTTAGGGTTCAGGGTAGCATTTCGTGTTGTTTTGGGCTGAAAAAAGAATCCTTGCGCTGGGATTTCGGTGCCCTGCTATGGGATTTATATGGATGGGAAAAGGGATTGCGGTCAGAAATTTCGCAAGAAATACAGCAGTAAGGGAGCCTCATAGAATGCAGAACCATACTTAAATTCAGAAACGCCGACGATCTCC
The DNA here is from genome assembly GCA_905231905.1 of Symbiodinium pilosum. Classification (NCBI taxonomy): domain Eukaryota; class Dinophyceae; order Suessiales; family Symbiodiniaceae; genus Symbiodinium; species Symbiodinium pilosum. The sequence goes on from CAJNIZ010012903.1 coordinate 11,987, forward strand.
CTGAGCCCTCCTTTTCTCTTTTTTTGTTCCTGTTATCCTCAAAAGGGACACCATAAATGGAGTCCGCTCAGGGCTTCCATTAGTTAAGGATGAGGGCTCCGGATTTGGGATTTTGCGTGCAGGCTTCGTTCAGAGCGGCATGACATGCATAGAAAGCTCTAGGTTTATAGGTTTCTGAATCTACCTTCCAGTCCCCTTCGCAATTATTATGATGAGATCCCCATATACCCCACATTCTATCTACTTAAAGGGGATTATAACTCACTCCTTTAGTGGAATAAGGATTTTTTTGGAAGGTCCCTGAGAATGGTTGGAGAAGCATGGCCCGCTCCTGAGAAACATGAAACTTCCCGAGACAACTGCTGGAAACAGCCTACCAGGCCCCACGCAATCCAGGATGGCTCTTCGTAGCTTTCGCGGAAGACTAGTTCATATCTGAAGAAATTCTGTGCACAGCGCCGGCCATGCGCTTGAAGCCGGGGCTCCACATGGTGGACCAAAGCTGTACTGTCAATTTCATTACAAGCAAGAGACAAACGAGAAGCTCCAACAGAAGCGTGTACTCCGAAGTCAGCAAAGGCAAAACCTGACCCCAAAAAGAACTTAGGTGATCCCACCGCAGTGGATGATGGGAATCTGTAGGGGCCTTACTTATATGATTTATGACTACTGCCATTGCTTGTGGTCATTTGTGGGCAGGGTAGCTCCTTCTTACCTGGAGCTCTCAATCCTCGTCCACAGCAAAACCAAACTCAGGGAGGCCAACGCATTTCAGGCCCTGAAAACTTCAAGAAGTATTAATGTTATTAAGATTATTATTAGGTTTTTTGTTGTTATTATTATTGGGCGCCACCACCGAACCTCTGCAAGTGATGCAGCGGAGATACAAATCGTGTACCGGATCGGGAGCCATCCTCTACCAAGGCTCCGAAGAACAGTGGGCGCAAATCGTTCCTTCGCTGTGCTACGGCAGTATGCTTTCTTAAGTGCGCCGACCTCCTGGGGAAATTCCCAGAGCCCAATAACGTCTCCCTGAAAAAGCTGAGGGCCCACCCAAAGAAGAGACCCGCAATCCGTATAACCTATCCTATACCATTGTTATTCTTATTGCTATTATTAATACTACTAGTATGGCTATTGCTAGTATTCTGACTAATACCAAATGTCTACATCGTTCAGCCCAAGCCGCTGGGGCAATCTAACTTCATTAACCTGAGGCCCCGAGAATCCTCAGCCCTAAACCATGACAATCTTAAGGGTTTAGGGTTTAGGGTTTAAGGTTTAGGGTTTAGGGTTTAGGGTTTAAGGAAACCCCACAAGCTGCAAACTGAGATCCAAAGCATTCACGATATGGCGGGCTCCTAAAAGTATGAGTACGTTTTCAGGAGCCCTCATAAGGATTGTTGCATTTTGGTGTCGATACTGGAGTGCCCCTATTTCAGGAAACTGCCAGATGGTTGTAGTCCCTATGTTGTGAAGACCTCTTTGATCCCTACAGAGCCCTGCTGATTGAGCTAAAAGCCTCATCTGCACAGACTCCCTCTATCGACAAGCCTCAACCTTTGGCGTCCTGCCATTTCCCCTTTGGAGCAACCTAGCGAGGAGCCTGTTACAAGGGTAGCGGGCTTAGACTAATGAGGGTTGCTGTCAAAGAAGTTAAACTAAGTTACTACAATAAGGAAACCCTCTTACTTACTACATACCTATATCATGGTAGCTTCAAGTCAGCTCCTTAACAGAAATCCAAAAGCGGGCTTAGATGTGGCTGCGCCAGCCATCCCCGAAACCTAAACAGACCCTGAAACCTTTGCAGCTGTGCAGCCTTTACTTGCTTGTCAAACAAGTGCAGATGCTCTTCGGCTTCCCCGTGGGGGTTGCCGTACCTCAGTGCAAGTGTTCAAGGTTGCTGGGTAATGTTGGGGGTCAGCTTTGAAAATGGTTACCGATCTCTCAACCCGGCGTCCTTGACTCCTACCAGTCTCGCTCTGCGGTTTCGCGGGGCTTTCTACTGCGTACACGTAGTCAAGACACACCCCCACCTCCTAACAATAATTGAGCTACAAAAGTAAGCGGAGATAAAGCCAATGCGCAACTAGTTTCTATATAAACCACCAAGCGGGACCAGATCTTAACTACCAGTCCGGTAAGGACCTGAACAAAAACTTCGTGGTGGTAAGTAAGGGACGAAGGAAATGAAACTGAGAGATTGTGATGCGGCATGGTATAGGCACCAGAACACATGGAGAGTGCCAATCAGGATTGGAGTTTTGGAGACGGGAGGCAGCGTGGAAACTACCATATCGCTTGAGATGAAATATGGACAACTATTACTATCCATTCCTCCACTTTCCATCACTTAAACCTCACTACATATCTCTGCAATCCTGGATTTCATACATCTTTCCGTATATTCTCTGTGATTTTTCAGTTCCTACTACCACCTAACCACCAAATCCCTAAACTACCCTAAACCCGAAACCCTAAACCTAAGCCCTACAACCATGGGAAAGCCCAGGTTGCCATCTCTGGAGCTGTCCGAAGATCAACTCCCGATCGCAGGGAATGGCTTCGCCAGTATGCGGATGCCTGCAACCCTATGTCCCTCAAACTATTTGAAGAATATAGTAGAATCTAGCAGAGTAGAATATAGCAGAATATAGTATAATGTAGGGTTACCTTCACAGGGGTTTGTTGGAGATATATAGGGGAAGTATCGGGTTTAGGGTGTAGGGTTTCCAAAACTTAGAAGTAGCTTGAAAAGAGGCTTATAGGGGATATATAGGGATTATGTAGGGTTTTCGGGATTAGGCTTCAAAATTTCGGGGTACGATTTTGGCAGTCCCCATAATAAGGGTATATAAGGGTGGTAGTAGATTGGAATCTATATTGGGATCTCCCCATGTGTGGAAACTACCTCAGGGCTCAGGGTTTAGGATAGTGGAGAACCAAATGAGCTATAGTCTAAACTCCTAGTATCCCCCTTAATATCCCCTATAGCAGTTCCCTATAGAATCCCCTATATAACCCCCCATTAAGGAGTTTAGACTATGGCTCAAACAGCCAGACCTAAACCTCGGTAGTTGGGTCTATCCAAATTGAATAGTGTTTTTTTTGGTGGTTGAACCTAGTAAGATAATATTCCTTATATAAAATACTGTACCTCAAAAGGAGGATAGAATCTTACTCTATAATGGGTACCATAGTATCCCCAAATAAAATACTACTCAATTGGGGAGCCCCTTCGAGACCCCAGGGACAGGTAGACATTGCGAGGGGAATCTAGCGGTCATATGGATTTTTGAGGACAGCACCTATTTGCTTAGACACTTGGGCAGGCGCTTTTCAAGCTTGCTTGTTGCCTTCGAAGTCAGGCCCGCCAATGTGCTGGATGGGCTTTCGTGGATTTCGCAAGGCTTCACAAGTCACAGAATGGGCGCTACCATTGTAACCATGCCTTCCCACGAAAAGTGAGCTAAAGTGATGTATGGTCGAGACGGCCCTGAAAAAAGAAATAACTGCGTTCCTACAGTACCCTAAGCCCTAAACCCTAAAATCCTAAACCCTAAATCCCTATACTATACCGCTTTCAGCCATCTTAAAAACCTATTCGTGGTGCCATCCAGCCCCAGCGAACGCCCATCAACGTCAAAATTCAAACCCCCTCATGTAGCACACAAAAACATGTCCATCCACTTCAGGGTTGCTGCAGAGGTCATATTACTTCTCACTATACCTTGGTGTCTTCTACTTACCAGGAAGAAATCAATTCCGCGACCCAAAAAAAGAACAACAAAACCTACGCAGAGCCCACTCCAAACCATCACGCACCCATAACTGTTGGAGGATACACCGGGTGCTCAAACACAATGCACGAATTGCCGAAGAGCGCCTGAATCCTTAACCCCAAGCTCCAACAAGTGTCACGCCTGTGATCATTGGAGCAGCAGAAGCACCTTTGATTGCGGCTACGGTTCAGGGTTCAGGCTGCTGGGCTTAGACGTCAGCTTCGAGCTCCAGTCAAAGCAGCGCCAGTTACGGATCAATTGCTTGGCTCATAGACCCAGGAGTTTACCCGCTGCTATTTCCGTAGGAGTCAGCTCAGACGGGACAAGCCAAATGGTAAGCACATTGTCTAGGTGCTTCTCTGCACCAACAGGGTACCAGTGTTGAATCAAACTCCGTATACTTCTGTGGTTGGTTGGCGCTTTTGTGAGCGCCCTTCAATACAAGGTCTGAATGCTCTACAATATAGAGGCGGAGACACCAGCTATCTTCAGGATAAGCACGAAGCCATGTACCCTATTTAAACAGTGAATCCTTAGAGGTTTGGGGTAGAGTAAACGGAGAACCATGGGCAAGCCATGCGCCCCCTCCATATCCTTTGCTAGGTGCAGAAACTGATGGCAGGTCATGCCTGCTAAGCTTCAGCCGACCCGAGTATCATTCCAAATCCCTCCACAAGCTCTGTCAGATTGCAGGGTTATCCCCCAATAATGGAGAATCAAATGGAAAAGAAAATGGAAAATGAAGAGGATACTACAGCTTCAAGGTTAGTTAGCTGCCAAGAACTGCTATGCATGCAGCCATCTGCAGTCTCACTTGGGGACACCTAGATCAACAGACAGCAGTATAGGAACTGTAACTAATTGTAACTAAATATGAAGAGCTCTTATCTGATGACCATGAACCCTTTTGGTCGCCCCTTGTAGCATTTGAATTCCTACATGTCTGCAACTACAATGTTCATCAACAAGCCCGCTGATCCACGACCCGAAGCCCTTAATCCTCAGCCCGCACCTCGTTCCAAACGCATGAGACTCTCCTTTGTGATGTGAACCCCAATCTGAATCCTCCAATATTCTTCCCTTCTGGGTTTGGTGTAGCTCTTTGGTTGGGATTCTCACTGGAAACCCCCACACAAGGTGCCACATTGGAGGGTCTAGGCAAACCAAAAGCCCCAAAGTGCGGACTCCACACAAGTCCTGTAAGTGTATTACCCTAAACCCTAAACCCTGTCACTATCTATCGGGCTTTTGGGATTCACGCTTGGGAGATTACAGGGAAATTGCCGTGTCATTTGCTATTACACACTGTATAATTAAGGATGGTTGACACATCCATACATAGCCAAGCCGATCCACTGGGCACGCTTTACGCTGAAGTTGGACAGCTGGTTTGGCAACTCTTGAAGATCCTCCCAGCGTTTAGGTTTACTGTGAGGCCTCTGAGTGGTGTCGAGCTTCGGGTTCAGGTCATGAATCTAAGTGTAAAAGCGTCAAAGGTCAGTCTTTTGGGGCTTACATCCTTGAACGCTACCACTGCATCGGAGAAAATGGAAGTTATCAAGCAAGTGCCCATTGGGCGGCTGGAGGGGACCCTTTTGTTGTGAAGCCAACTTGAAGGATTGCCTGCGTGTGGAAAACAGGACCGGCCTTTTCTGACAGTTCTTGCAAGGCTCCGACTCAAGCAATAACATACCCACAATAACCTCCCCCACCCGCGTAGCAAGGGATTCCTTCTAAACCTCAACCGCTCAACTCCATTCATTTGGGGACCAAATCAGCTTCATCACAAACACAGATGCCTTGAATTTCTTTAACTGCAGCTGGCTTGGCACCCCCCCAAACCCTAAACCCTAAAACGTGGCACATGAGGCTTGCATAACTCTGACCTCCTAAACTCAGAACCTGCCTTAACGCAACAATCTTGAAAACACACAAGAGCGGCCCCTGTGGAACCCTAAGGCAGAATCAACGCCCCTTGCTGGATCCTGATGGGATTAATGTGACAAAATCCCGTGCGGCTTTGATGTACAGACCCCGAAGACCAGCTCTACCATAGGGTTGGGCATTTGATTGAACCGTACACCCTATTGACTCTTGTTATTTTGGCAAAGTGTTAAGAGGTCCTAGCCCAAACACGACTTCCCTTCAAAAAGCAAAGTCCATACGATCTGCGTACCATATCTAGAGCCCCTTTGGCAAGGTCTACAAAGTCCCTATAGCCCCTTGTACATGGCAACCTATGTTCCAGAAAATGCTGATAAAGAACCTCTAAAAGGCCACTAGGTAAACCCTAAAATTCACCAGGAACTCCTCCGACCTCACAAATTAGTGATCCGCAATCCTGCCTTTTCACTCCCGAATGTTTATTTGAAATTCTCATGACTTACCCTAGGGATCCAAATAGCCCAATGTAGGTAATATTTCTGTACATGGATCCCTAGGGTTATCAATGCTCCATAAACCCTCAAACCTCCATCTCCTCCCCGTTCCGTGCCTCCATCAGACCCAAGCCGAAGTAGAAGGTCAAGGGGACAGTCAGGGCCAACACCGGTGCGAAGGACAAGAACATCGTCACATTCGACAAGCTGCTGTCCCCCTGAAGGATGAAGGTTTAGGTTTAGGCTTTAGGGTTTAGATGGGGGATTCCGAAACTGAGGGTACCTTTAAAAGGGATATAAGGGGATTCTATAGGGTTTAGGGTTTAGGGTTTCCCCAAATTTCCTCATCATAAGGACTATAATATTTTGGGATCTCGGGGTCCCCAAATTAGGGAAACTACCAGGTTTAGGGTTGACCGTATGTCAGGGCATCATGTAGCGGCTCCAAAAATCGGACCAGGTGTTCGGTTGGTTAGTTACTTAAGCCATGCAGTTTAGGCTTTATGGTTTACTTAAACCACGTAAAGACCACAAGAGGGCGCAACCTTCCTATTCCTGAAGTTTTCGCAAGAAGTTGGTTTATGCCACAATGATGCCAGAACCTGTTGAAACTCGTTCGGCCTTTGGGCAATATGAGATCTAGCCATACCGTCTACACAAAATGAAGCCCTAAAACCTAAACCCTAGCTGGTAGCTTCCCAAAATGGGGGGAACCTAATATAGACCCAAATATACCGTAATGCTTGTTATAGGGACCCCAGAAAGGTACCCTTGAATTTGGGAAACCCCCATCTAATCCCCTCTATAACCCCTACGTAAGGAGTTTAGACTATAGCTCGTCTCAATTTTACGCTGCTTTGAAGCACTGATCTCCAGGAGTTGAATAGGCAAGCTGCTGTGAGCCCCCCTCTCCCATCTCTCTCCAAGAGTTGCAATGAAATTTGAGCTGGCGTGTAGTTCCATGTATGAAGGCTTGGAAACAGTCCAAGTCTAGAAGAGTCTAGACCAACACGCGTATGACACAGACTTTGAGTTGAATTCGGTCTGAAGCAAGTCATTGGCTGCGACTGACATCTGAAAGCCAAGTGCGGCGCAGAATCCAATTCTTAGTCTTAGCTCCTACGACGGAAATCGATGCCGGGCCTGCGCACTACACTGAAGTCCACTTAGATGCCATCTAAATGTCGGTACATGCTGGTGCCAAATATCTACACAAGCAACTTCAATTCTGAATGAATACGAGCTTGACAGCCAAGTTCCTTGTTCAAGCTAAGTATGTATTAGGAGGACCCCCCCACCCTGTAATAGCAGTATAGTAGGAATATAAGAGGACCCTAATATGATCCTTGCTATTCATTATAGTCACTATTACTGGGTGGGGGGTTCCACCTAAACCCTAAACCCTAAACCCTGATCCCCAAACCCTAAGCCCTAAACCCTAAACCCCTAAACCCTAAAAACCTTGGACCGTATGTATCCCAATAGCAAAAACAGGACCTTCTGGAAAGTGGTCTCTTACCTCTCGCCAGGAGAGATATGCTTTCCTGCATGAGAGCTTAGGATCCCCTAGCCCCAGCTCAGGGTTTAGGGTTTGGGGTTTGGGGTTTAGGGTTTAGGGGTTAGGGTTTGAACTCCCTTGAAAAGAAGGCCCTCGTAGTTGCCTCTTTACCATAGCCGCAAAACCCTAAAATCCAGTCTTGTCATGAGTTACGCCTTTTTGAGGAACCTGCTACTTGAAGCTGAATCTGACGAGGCTCGTTGCTGGAAGACATGCCATGGGCCAGCCAATACCAGAACCTCAGGGCTTAGGGTTTATAGTCCCCCTTAAGTAGATAGAATATGGCTTTGGGACTATAGCCCTAAACCCCACAGCCCTGAGCCATTAGGGGGCGGAGTTCTCAGAAAGTTGAGCTCGGTGGACCCTAGGGACTCAGGGAAACTATAAGGGTTTTGGGATATAGGGATTGTAAATCTTAGGCCAAATCATAGGCAAAGTTCGAGGAATCCTTTAGTTCCGCGTTGAAGGTTTAGGGCTTTCCGTGTTTTCGGGAAAGCTTAGGGGCTGCATTCGGGTCGAAATTAGATTGCCCCACTTTCTGGCTGCAAGAACTGGAGTAGCCCCTATGTAATCGCCTATAGCACTGTAGCTTGCATATCTTTTCCATTGTCTAAGACCTCCTCTTCTGGCTGCTGGACAAGTTGTCGCTTACCCTAAGCTGTGTCTACTTGGGGCTCTTGAGAGCTTTAGGGCTAGCATCTAGGTAGGGTTTAGGGTTTAGGGTTGAAACCATCAACCGAACTGGGTTTGGGGCATCTTGGCTCTGACTTAGGGTTCAGTCTTAGGTAGGCGAACTTCAGGAGTTGTGCAGACTTCTACAACGTCAAAGGTCCGACTATCCCGTAGTCAAGTCCGTGGGATTTGGGTACGCAAAAAAAATGTGTGGGATTCGGGCTAGTATATAATGCAGGCCTAAACGATCATCACTCTGATGGCCCTAGATTCGTCGTTTGAGTATAGTACAGGCTACTCCAAACAGACCCCAACTTGATATGGCTAATTATTGAGGACAACTCCTACAAAGCACTTTTATGAACACTGTTCTCATTGAATTCTGTTCTGTTCCAATTGGTTTGCCTCTGTTGGAATGTATTGACGACCGGACAACAAATATTCAGTACTACAGGGGCCTAAATACTTACCAATATCATTCTGAGGTCCGTTTGAAGTACCAAAGACCATAATTCTATAAGGAATATGGAACCATATCGGTAATTTTTTAGGCTCCTATAGTATTTAGTACTTGGAGCCTTAGGGCAACGCAAAAAACCATCTCGCAGTTCATTCCGAAGGAAGAACCGAGTATCCCTATAATCACGGGGGAATATGGTTCACGGGGTGGGGACCTTGCTACAGTAGTTGGAGGAGATTGCTCCAGAAAGTGTGCGGTACTCCTCAATGGCTCGACTACAGCACGTGCTGCGCCCTAAGCCTTGAACCCTAAACCGTGCTGGCAGCTTGCGGGTGCAACCTGCCCAATGCCAGAATGAGGTTCACCCCATGGGCTGAGTATGGGGGAGTTAGGCCCTCGGGCTTCCGCAAGTTGAAAGAACTTTGGACCATAACTCGGCCCCATCTAATTCATTATAGGGGCTATATTGGGGTAATATTGGGGTAATACAGGGATAATACAGGGATAATGGAAAAGAAAATGGAAACTACTATTTAGGGTTTCAGGGATTAGGGATTTAGCTTTAAGAGGCCCAAGGTACATTATGGCATGCTCCGCCACAGAGATGAGAAACAGAATCAGCGCCATCTTGCGAGAGGTTGGGCTGGGGTCTTGGGGTATATGCCAAAGTCCTACACCCTGTCTGTCAATCACCTTTCGATAGGTCCAAATCAATTAAGAGAATTCAGCATGTTCTCTCACAAGGGGGAATGAAGAGGTGCCACGATTCAAGGAACAATGGATAAATCAGCGGTTCTGCCCTCCTATTGCTGTTGCTATTACTATTACTATTACTATTACTACTATTACTACTATTATTATTACAATACCTATTATTATTACTATTATTATTCCTGAAGTACGCACCCTGCCTTCACTGGCATAACAAGGATGGGCTTCTGCTTCTCAGGGTCCCTGAGGAAAGTGGCTACCTCGTAGGTACACCAGATTCCTCACAGCTGCAAACACACTGGAACACCGGACATTGTGCTTTCAGGTCAGGGGGGGCCAGTAATCAGGCTGATCATTGGAATAATTGGGGATATATCATGGCTTTTTAGGGTTCTAAATATACTTTCTAAGTCGGCCTGACCTAATTAAGGACCCCTGAAGTTTGGGGTTCAGGGGCACGCCTGCTCCTACCTAAGCACTTAAGCACGTTTTCCCAAAATCATCTTGGTTTGGATGCAACTATTCAAAGTTCATGACCTTGTGTGCAGTATGTTGTGTCTCGGACCCGACACGTCCACGCAAAACGTCTGTGCAAATCGCTACAGAGCCCCAGGCAAACCTCAAATCATCCCTGGAGGATGTATATCTTGAAGCCCCTCCCACAAGGTACAACCCCAACAGGACCCAAAATGTTGAGAAACCTTTCACTTGGTGTACTGTCTGGATGCAATGAGTAGGGGGCCCCGGAGCAGACCCCACTAAACCCCAATCCCTAACCCTGAGCCCCATACACCCCTTAATTCCTAAGCCGTACTTAGCAACCCCTGCAAAACCCTAAACCCTAAACGGCAATCTCCGTTTTCTTTTCCATTATCCCTGTATAACCCTATAGTACCCCATGTTGTCCCAACACCCCCTTTTAGAGGGGGAGCCTTAAGGACTAGATAATTAGGAAAGAGATTCTTGAGAAATACCGCTGCGACCACAAGATCGTAAGCTGTGCGGAGCGATCCTCGGCTCACATAGGCGCTTGGGGCTGTATAGGGATTATACAGGTTGATATAGTAATTGAAGGGTTTGATTGGGCTATAACAGGGCCATATAGGATTTCGCGTTAAGGGTGTGGGCTTTAGAGTTCAGGGTGTGAGGTCTAGGGCTGTAGGATTACCTAGGCAGGCACATTAGAAACTATGAGTGGCCATTATGATAAAATGGCCGCAAGAGATGTAGGTGATAACATGGTTGTAACATGAGCGCTCTCCTACCCAGGGCTTCGGGCTGTACTTTTCGAGGGGCTTTATTGGGGTGTAGAAGGTGTGGGGAGTACGGCTTCGGTCGAGGGTTTACAAAAGCTATTTCCGGGAGGCCGCATAGCAAGGGTTACAGTATACATATGTAAACAATTATGAATGTATATACATATATATGTATGTATGTGTGTCTGTGTGTGTCTGTGTCGCTGGGACGCCAAAGGAGGGATACTGCTTTCGGATATGCTCTCACTTCAGAATTGACAAAAACCTGCATGTCCCTACACCCCACAAGAACCCTGATCAGGGAACAAGTAGTTGTGAACTTCATTTATGTGTACTTTGGGTCATGGTGTCAAGCAGGGTTTTGTTCATCAAGAGGCGGCAAGATCCAGAGAAAAGTCAACAAGGTAAGGCTGAGGGTTCAACTGAAGGGACTTGAGGGTTGGGCGTAGGCGGTTTAGGGTTTCGGGTTCAGGGTTGTGTATGGATGCTTTGGGAAAGCTTGCTTTCTACAATTGTTGTCCTCCTGTTTCACTTTGGTTAGCAACTGATGATGTAGCCAACTAAGATGGGATTCTTTGCTGGGGAGAGTGTGGAAGGAGTGTGGAAGGCACTAGACAATCCCAACATGGTAGTTTCCATAAATAGGGCACCGCAACATAAACATAGACACCAAATACGATATGCCTCATAACTGGGACCCTCAACATGCTACCCCTGATTTTGGGAAATCTCTCCATAATTCTTGCGATTGACTTCTGCCTATAGCCTCCCATGCAACTTAGGGTCCATAAGGGAAACACCTTTTGTGAGAAGCTCCCCTTTGTGACTGAGTATACAAGGCAACCAGAAGCTAGCTCGTAGCTAGGGGACCGCGGCCCCAGTTTAGGATTTAGAGCTTAGGACGTCAAAACAGCCTCCATTTTATAAGCCGGTTTATAGGATTTGCATCATGCAAATTGCATGTGTGTTCAATTTCGGATAGGTAAAGTTACAAGCTCTTAAATTGTAGGTCTGTGATCCATCATCTTAGCGTAACTACCACGGCCCTTCCGCAAAGCTTCCTTACAACACCTCTTGTCCTGCTCCCTCAACGGTGCTGCCCAAGGTCAAGGAAGCCCGCCAAACCTAAAATGCCCTTCTGCTTCAGTTTCTCGTCGTGCTGTGCGATGCAGATCCTGTCCTTGGGGGCTTGGTGGGAACACTCGGAAAACTATAACTACAGTCATTATTATAAGGACCTCCAAACAGGTACTCCTCATTTCGGGAAACCTTGAACCCTAAACCTTGCAAAAAGTATCATACCGAACTTCAAGCGCCTGCAAAGCATAATGAGCTCATCATGTGGAAGCTACAGACCCTGTTTCAACGTCCTGGCTCATTTGTGAGGACTTCTTGGCAGATAGACACGTAAATGCGGCCAACAGCCACGAAGCAAAACCATATACAAAAGGACCGTAACCACCGTTGTAAAATGGGGTCATGCTAGAGCCTAAACCAAACCTTTGTGTACACAAACGCTGAAAATTTTGTTCTGCTGCACAAGCCAGGCGAGCGTCTAGGAATAGGGTTGCAGGCTTCCGAAGCCTCAAGTACACAGGGGTCCCCTCACCTTCCCCTCTTAAGCCTTAGAAGAAAGGACGTGTGCACAGCCGTGCGAGCAGCTACGCTGAGCTTTCCCTCCCAGTGACGTGACATACCCAGGCGCATGGTTCAGGTGTAATGCTCAGTAATGAACATTTACCCTCTGCCATCCTCTTTTATTAAGGCATGCGGAGCGGTCGTCATCACAGGGCCCCAACATAGGGACCCCGCAGTGACAAGATAAAGTCCTAAAACGAGTACAGAGCACAGACGCTTGAAAACCCAAAGCGGCCGTCAACCCAAATCCCAGCGCGCTAGGCTGTGCAGGTCAAGGGTTTGGTGTTTTGACGGGTTGGAGGTTTCAGATTTTTGGAGTCAATGGATTCAGACATGTCTCTATAACCTTAACCCTAAAGCGTGCCCTAGGAGCAGAGCACGCAGTCGCTGCCAGAAGAAAAACACCAACCAGAAGGTTGCGTGTGGCACGGCAAGCATCCACAGCTCCTTGAGTACGGGGAGGTACGGGGTTTTTGGGTCATCCCTATAGTCTAGGGTTTAGGGTTTAGGGTTTAGGGTTCAATATGGGTTATATTATTGGGGGTGTAGTCTCCCTTAAAGTAGATAGAATATGGGGTATATAGGAATTATATTATAATATACCCAAAGCCATATTCTATCTACTGAAGGGGGACTGCAAGGGTATGGTGGGATTAGGACTATGTCATGTTGAGACCATGTGGGCGTTCCAAACAACTTTGGGGAAGCGTGCTAGCAAAATTTTTGCCCCTTCTCCTGGGGTTCAAAGCTCATAGCAGTCTGTAGGGATGCTATGGAGCCGTCAGATTTGTAAGAAGTCCCTCATGGTTGCGCATCGGTCTCACTTATACCAACACTTCCGAATCCGTGCCAAAAGCTCCTGGAGCACTTGAAGCCAAGCCACTACTTTTACTTCTTCCCTGTTCATCCCGGCGTGCATTTTTCCGATCCTACACCCAACCCAGAGGGTCCATGTACCCAATAATTAGGTACTTGGGACTTGGGTAATAGTAGTTATAGTACAGGTTTTGGGTAAGTATATGTTTATTGGGTACTTGGACCCTTAGGGCAAGACTTCTTCAGACATGCAAGGATGAACTTGATTGTCTCCTGGGGAAGCACGTCACACGCCTTCAGCACCCCGCAGAGGACGCTCATAAACAGCGTGGACGCTGCTGCTGCAGAAGAGTTGTAAATAATCCTTAGTCAGAAAGCCATCAGAAGAAATGCAAGTATGGGGCTTCCCTGCGTGACAGAGGACCGATTTTTTTAGCAATTCAGATGTACGCAACATCCACGTTTCATCTCCCAGCTACAATAACAGCATAGCCAACAACGACGAATTTCTGAGTTCGCTGTCCCCTGCTTTACATCCTGGGTATGACAAAGGAGTTAGGAGTCTACTATATTTGATTTTCCGAGCGGTTAATCTTTGGTTTGCATTGAGTTAACCTTTGCAAACTAATGTTGATGACACCCCACCCCTTATGCTAATTGCTCCCCAAAAAGGACCTTTATATATGGTGGAACATACTGAATATGGATGAATTACATACTGCGCGAAAGAAGTCAAAGGCTACCAGCTGAACCGGTGAGAGGATCAGCATCGATAAGACCTTCAGCCATCGCGAGGTAGCCCAGTCGTGGCTCAAGAATTCGTCGTAGGCATCTGTTTTGCCTACACTCCCCCAAACTAACATGGAAACCCATACAGCCCCATTTTAGAAGGACTGTAGTCTTTGTAGGGCCCCTTTTGGGTTTCCATGTTAGTTCCCAGGAGTGTAATCTAGACCCCTAAACCCTAAATCCAGATGAAGAACCTTCAGCCTTACTGAGCTGCTGTTAAGGAACTTGAATTAAGCTGCCATAATGGGTATATAAAAGTAATTGGTATGGTTTCCCCAATACAGTAACTTGAACTAAGCTCTTTAACCCTAACCCCCAAACCCTATATATCCCTATATACCTCTATATAATTACCCCCTAAATACCCTTATAACAGCAACCCAGCCTAACCCGCACGATAGAGCGGATCCTAATCGACGGGCCGGGATTTGGGGTCTCTATTAAGTTACCCAGCCACTTTTTTAAAAAAATACGGGCGTGCTAAAGACACATATACATACAGATAGATATGTTATTGTACATTTACATTTCCTGTATGTACAGGTGAACATGCACATGCCTGCTTTTGCATAGACGGATAAGCCAATTCAACAATATGTGTATATTTATATATATATATATGCATGATCAGATGTTCACACACGCCATGTGATATGTGCTGTTGCACATATGGGGAGCGCCCGGAATATAATACGGGTACACTCCCCACCCGAGGTGAGGCACCTGTAGGAAAAAGACAGGAATGGAGCTGAGACCTATAATTGGACTTTTATCAGAATGGTTGAACGAGTAGGGTTTGGGAAAAGCTGTACGGAGGCATCACCTGGACCCTGGATGTCCTTCCTTTTTTGTGGGGGTTCTCCTTGCGTTTCTTCTAGCGTCGTACACTCTCCACGAAGCCCCCAGTACAGCGAACACATGATTCGTCCTTGCATATGTACAAGTCTATACACACATAAAGTTACATACACATATCTACATTCATAAAAAACATGTACCAAGAAGAAGCAGCAATGAAATGACTCTGGCTGCTGCTCAGCTCGTACTCCTGAGCTGTGCTGAGAACCCTGCAGAGAATCATTGCTGTTGCTTCTGCTTGACTTTAGCATGAAAAACCGTGAAGGTTGCAAAGTAGGCTTATATGCGGCATACCCGAAATTATGATCCCCTTATGGGCCCTTTTCATCCCTAAACATACTCCCTTAGAGCTATTACAAAAAATGCCTAGAGCCGTCCAGATTCTGAGTGGTCGACGTCGAACATGCCCGGATCCGGCGGTACAAAATACTTTCCTTGAAGAGTGTTGGTGCAAAGAAACATGTGATTGAACCCCCTAAAATCCAAGCCCTCTAAACCCCAACCCTTGCTAACCCCTAAATCCCCGCTAATTCCTGAGCCATGTGGCCGTTTCAACAACAACCTAGCCACTGTAGTTTCCATTGTCTTTTCCATTCCCGGATGTATCCCTATATAACTCTACAAAATCTCTACACAGCATCTATGTGCCACATAACCCCTACTGAACCTCATATAATTTCAATGTAACTCCTATATACAATTTAGCCACTATACAACCCAAGATTATCTCTAAGGACCTATCCACTATATCACCCTTTATAGCCCTTACATAACCCTATAAAGTCTGCATATGAGCTTTTGTCCAAACTCCCAGAAGACACCCCTTAATAAACCCTATAACACTCCCACGTACAATCCCCTAAACAATCCCCTTCAAGGAATTTAAGCCCTTGACCCTAAACCCTAAATCCTAAGCCCTAAATCCTAAACCCTAAACCCTAAATCCTAAAACCTAAAAAACCCTATAAAATCTTCAATAGAACCCAGCTGCCAAATCCGGTCAAGCAAACCGTGAGGGGCACGCCTCGGACCAACTCTGGGTCCAGTTCCGTCTGCAGCCTTAGCTTGATAGGGGCTTCTGGGGCTTCATAAAGGGTATATATGGGGTCCCCTTAAGGGGGGGATATAGGTATAGGGTTATATAGGGTTTAGGATTGGGGAGGAGACTGTTGTGGCGCGTATACAAAGCAAAGGTTTGCAGGTCAGCGAGACATCAACTCTGTTTTTTCAGCTCAATGTAGGTCCCCTTCTAAAGCTTCATGCTGCTTAAAACAGCAATAGAAACATTATAGCGAGGCTTGTTTCATCTATTTTTATCTATTGTATACGCGCCGCAACAGTCCGTTCTGCTAGGGTTATGAGGAAGTTGCCAAAATTACGGCTGCCTTTTGGGGGGTCCCAATTCAAGGATTATTGTACTTGGGGTGTCTGTTTTGGGGTCCACCCATTCAGGGAAACTACCTAAAATAGGATTAGAAATGGGTATATGAGGATTCTATAAGTTATATAAGGCTATCTAGGGTTCAGGGCTTGAGGCCTGATTGCCTAATTTGGGGGTGTTGGGCTTAAGGTTCAGGGGGGTGGGGGGGGCTGTGGTGGTGCAGGCTTTTTTAGGGACTTGATCTGATTAGAAGACCTGGGGTTCCAGCTTGAGGCTCAGGGCTTGGGATTAGGGTTTGGGGCTGCAAGTTTAGGATCATGGGTTGAAAGGTTTTGGTTTTACTCGCAATTCTCCTACTATCTGATACCAGCAGATGTATGCCACTGAAAAGAACAGGTAGCACCCAACTAATCCTGCCTCTAACCTCAAAGACTCCACACCCCGTAATAATTAATGCTGCCTGTAGGAGCTGAAACCTATTGGAAGTGCACGCACATGCATTCACAAATTGGGCAAGGGTGGGTGTTTCAAAGTTACGGAAAACAAAAACCGTAGAACCAGAAGCTATGGTTGAACCCTCAACCCTGACCCCTAAACCTAAACCCTAAACCCCTAAACCCTAAACCCCTAAACCCTAAACCCTAAACCCCCTGGCAACCCAAAATTATCCCCAAACTCCGACTCTGAACCGTTTTCTCTTCCCTTGTCCTGCAACCCGTAATCCCTGAACTCCAGACCCCGAAGCCCTAGAGGAGCTACTACTATAAGTGGGTTTAGGGTTTTAGGGTTTAGGGTTTTAGGGTTTAGGGTTTTAGGGTTTTAGGGTTTTAGGGTTCAGGGTTTTAGGGTTAATGTAGACAAATGATTAATCAACCCTAGAACATAGGGGTTATGCAGGGGTTATGTTGGGATAATAGAAAAAAGCATGGAAACTACTATTTAGGGTTTAGGGCTTAACCTTGGGTACTGCCCCCCCCCCCCAGTAACAGTCTACATTAAGGGTCCTATTAAGGGCTATATATAACCATAATATAATTATTAGCCAACTGTTACTGAGCGGGGGCAGTACCCAAACTATAAGTATTGTTACTATTCTTATTCTTATTACTACTATTATTACTAGTATTATTGGGTTTAGGGTTTACGGTTTAAGGGTTTAGGGTTTACTCCACAACCAAGCGTTATAAGTCTCGTCGCTCACCCTTGCAGCCTCAGCACTCAAATCTCAGACCCTGAAGTTGTAGGACAACCATGGGCCCCCCGACATGCACCTGACATGCACCCCTAAACCCTAAACCCCCCATTCTACAAAAGGCCTAATAAGCCCTACGAACTCCCAATCTTCCTTAACTGCCTGAATTTCTTTCCCAACACAGCCGCCCCACATATAACCACAACATATCATAATCCTTATATATCCTTATGGTTGGTGCCCCCCAAAAATTGTAGCACTAATTTTGAGAAACCCCTATTTAACCCAGGCCACTGTCTTTCCACGCCGTGCCCGTCTTTAGCTTCCCGCTGAAACCCGGCCATGGCTCTGTCTTCGACAAGACAGGCCGCTACTACTGGGGCCTACAGCTTTGGGTGCCATGGACAGGTTTATCATCTTGACTTCCCACTCTTATGATTACCTAGGCTTTGTTGTTGTCATTAATGTTGTTCTGTTATTTGTGTACGATGTACAATTTAGAAGGGAGGTGAGGTCCAGGAAGGTTCCCAAATCTAGAGGGGTAGAACAGCCTTAGGAACTCTTCCAGCATCAGTATCACAAGCGGCTTTCCCGCTGTGATTTGGCCCACTAGAAGGCAGCAAGGAGACGTACATAGTAAGCATCAAAGCATGGACCTCTTAAGAACTGATTATATTAGGGGTATATTAGGGCTATATGAGGGTTATATTAGGGTTATATTAGGGTTATATTAAGGTTATATTAGGGCTATATCAGGGTTATATTCGGGCTATATTAGGGTTACATTAGGCTATATCAGGGTTATATTGGTGTTCTACTAGGGCTATATTAGGTGCAGCTGCTTTTCCTCAACTCCTTTCTGAATATTATCCCTTGCCCGCATGTGCCTGTGGCTGTTGCGTTGACTGTCGGCCTGGCTAACCCCTTCAAGGCAAGGCCTGCTGAACTTACATGTATTTCGGCTGCCTTTCCAGGATGGTTGCTTCCCGCTGCGTAGGTGAGAGTGCCCCTTTACCTAGCACTCGAATTATAGGGGCCTACAAAAATGAACTTAAGGAGGAAGCTTGGACCTCCAAAAGTGCACGTACAATGGAAGCCTGTATCATGACCGAACATGGAGAATCAAAAGGCAAATGACATGGGAACTTCGATTGCATAGGGGATTCGAAAAGTGTAGAAGACTGAATCGCAACCAATATCATTCGCTCATTAATGCAAGGGTCCAAGGACCCAAAAAACAGGGTTTCAGGGCCTAAATACATTTGACAATAGAGTATCTGGACCCTAAAACCCCAATAGTTGGGTCCTTGGACCCTTAAGGCGATGTAACCCCAAACAGAACCTGTCTCGACATTTTGAAGGACCTACAGTATTGGTTTCATCCTAGTAGCCCATCTGAACTCCTTCGCCTGGTACTGACCCTTGTGATCCCCAGAATGCTCCTCGAGCATTCTAGAAACCCACCGTAGGGCCGAAATACTTAGAATGAGGTCTTTCGGACACATTAAAGAAAAGTTCTACCAGGATTATATTTGTGTAATTCCTGGATAATCCTGACAGTAATTCAGGCTTCTACAGTGTATAGCCGCTACACCGGGAACCCGGTAAGAAGCCCCAGACTGCGCCAAATGCAGAATCCCGAGATGAGACTCTAGCCACTCATCCCTGTGGGTCTAGGGTTTGGGGTCCCTGTAGCCGACCCTCCACCCTATTATCCCTAAGTTTCCCTAATATTCTCCAAGCCCTACTACGTACAGCTTTTTCTTGTAGGTGCGTGCTGCCTCCTAACTAGGGGGTAAGTAGTATTCAGCTGTAGGTAGTTGAGGGGTCACAGTTGAACACAAAACCCCGATGATCGGGATGCTCAAGCCGAGCGCTGTGCCCTCAAGCGCGCCCATGACGTCCTGTTGCTGATAGCGCGTTACATGTCGTAGTTCGGGTGTAACAGCGTTGCATAGGTTCGGGTTTATGGGAGCCGAGTACGCTCGTTTGGAGTGCAGTTTGTGGAGGCTCCGTACTACAAATAAGCATATGATTACTAATACTCATATTGAGACCAAAACTAATACTGACATTGATACTGAGACTAATCTTCAGGCGTGCCACCCTCGCAAATATGGCAAAACAATTTGTCGGGGCTTCGGCTTTCGTGGGCGCGCTGAAAAACACTTCAAGGCTTTTACTTGTCGAATCTGGAGAAACACTCTTGCAAGGGACACTCTGGCAAGGGACTAGTGTTGCAGTCGAGGATGGCTTCTGTTGCTGTAGCTTTCACGGCCGAAGGCAGCTTTCTCCCATCAACCATCACCCTCCTACACCCTGAACAACACAAAACCCTTCAATTCACATCCCTATACCAACCAAGTCCTATTTCATTGTCCTCCAGTGTTCCGCTCCATTCGGTTCTCTGCTGTGCCTAACACCTACGTACATATCCCTATAAGCCAGCTAACCAGAGGTGAGTAAGTCCTAAGCCTTAAACCCCAAGCCCACTAAACCCCTGAACCCTGAATCCCACCTCCTAAATCCTAAGCCCCAAACTCGAAAACCTAAATCTTGAACCCAGGATGGTAGCTTCCTAAAATTAGGGTACCCAAATATAAACCCCAATGTACTATAGTCCTAATTATAGGGACCCCCCAAAAAGTACCCCTGATTGTGGGAAACCCCCCATATGACCCTAAATCCTGAAGCCTAAACCCTAAAAACCCTACACCCTATAAACCCTAAACCTTATATCACCCTATACGACCCCTATATCCCCCCATAAAGGGATCCCATATATACCCTTTATGAACCCCCCAAAAACGCCCCTATATGACCCTGGGTAAGTAAACGTCGCAGCTGGGGCCTCCGGGATCCGGCGGCGACTGAGGCCAGCGCACCATGGAGGAGCTTGCACCTCTAGCCTGCAAACACTTGGTTTAGGGTTTAGGGTATAGTTTTGTTTGTTTTTGCTCTTTTTTAATAGGGTCCATTGGGTTCAGAAGGTTTAGGGTTTATATAGGGTTTATAGGGTTTAGGGTTTGCGTTGTTGGGATTAGGGCTTAGGATCTAGGATTGGGGTATAGGGATGAGGGTCTAGTGTTTGTTTGGGCTTGTGGGGTCCTTCCAAGCAGGATATAGGGATTACATAGGCATATATAAGGATTCTACTATAGACTTACATAGGGTCTAGGGTTTAGGGTTTTTTGGTTTGAGGTTTAGGGCTGGTTCAAAGTTTGGGTTTTGGATTCTTGGATTAAAGCCTACCTACGATGGGGGCAAGCATAGTTATTAGCCAAACACAATATATAGTTCTGGGATCCAACAAATCCAAACCTTAAACCTTAAACCTTGAACCAGCCCTACACCCCAAACCTTTAAACCTAGACCCTATATAACCTCGATAGTAGAACGCCACCGGCCAATGGGTGCTCTCTCCAAAACAGCGCCATGTTTGTCGGGTACCATGGAGGGACTCCGAGAAATTCTCCGCATGGTCGCAAAAACCCAAGGATCACCTGGCTCTCTCATGACTCTCTCATTGCATGGAATCTAGATTCTAGGTATGTGACCTCATAAGATTCCACTGGATCCCATGCAAGCAAGGAGTGTGCTGTTTTGGACATGCCTCTTTCATGCCGGAGAAAAGGATGTGCCTGACCATCTGCCCCCTAATCAAGGCAGATGCGCATGTAGTTTCGCTCCTTCATTGTAAGCTGGCTTCTCAATAAGAGCCAAAACATTAACTGTTTAGTGTTTGGGGTTTAGGCTTACTTTTGCAAACACCTTGTGTACTCCCATGGCCACTTAAAACAAACTCTTTAACTCCTTTCGCGTGCGAAGCGCTCATGCAATCCGACAAGCATTCTGCAGTAGCTTGTCCTATGATACTCACAGATTATGGTTAGTCACTTCCACTAATATTACAAGCCCCCAATCCCTAGCGCTCAGGTATATTAAATTTGTTGTTTTTTTGGGTGGGAGGGGGGCGTGTTCACTGTTAGCCTTGAACCATCAAACCTTTACGAAATTCAAATAGAGCCTAGAGTTGTTCCCGTTTGCTTTTCCATTCGCCTATAGACCCCTTTTGCAAATAGCTCGATGAGGATCCCTTGGGACCGGCATGGAAAAAGGCTGGTTTGAGGCTTAGGAACTAGGTTATGGTCTAAGGATTACAGGTTAATGGCAGGAACCCCTGACAGGACAGCCTCCTGGCCTAGAAAAGAACTTACAGCCTCAGCGGTTCACACTTTCGCACTGAATTCCAGGATTAAAGTTAGGCGTATGCATTGAACACTTGCACTCCCGCTTCGCGGCTTTTATCAACCTAGAAGCCAAATCCTAATCCCTAAATCCTAACCTGAACCCGGGCCTAGACCTTACAAAAGGGCACTGGAGGTGAAAGCTTCGTTGGGAATGGGGGAATTGCTTCTAGTGACTCTTGTGGGAATGCCAAACCTTACCAACTATCCAGATTCTTCAATTTCTTGGTTAATATACTATTGTCCCGTACCAAAACAAAACACAACTCAAACCGCAAAAGAAACTACATGGATAGTTCCCAAACTTAGGGTCCCATTTTGGTACCCCTAAATATTAGGTGCCGCAATATAATGTGTAACCAAAGGGGGCCCATAATTTTGAGAACCACCCACATAAGAGCCCCTGCACGGTTAAGCATGAGTAGGAAACCCTCTGGCTGGTGCCTCTCGGGCAGCAAGGCCTTTCCTGGGAGGGCTTGATGGAGTGCGACTTTTCTTGCGGGAGTACAGGGAACTCTATAGGAACTCCTTAAGATTACACGGGAGTTGCAAATAAAAACTAAAACTCCAAACAGCCCAATGTAGGTCATATTTACAGACATATTAGGGCTCAATGTAGGCATGATTTGGAAGACAAACCCTAAACCCTAAACCCTAAACTCTAAAACCTAAACCCTAAACCCCTAAACCCTAAACCCCTAAACCTCTAAGGCCACATCCAGGGACCCTGCCAGGGAGGACTCCGGGACCGCCCTCAAAAGCACTCCCAGACCATACCAAGACGCTCCAAATTTACTACCTGGACCCCAAAAGTATGTAAAATAATGGCCTTTATGGCTAGTTTTATGGGTTTAGGGCTATTATTTTACATACTTTTGGGGGTCCAAGTAGGTGTAAGTAGGGGGGGGTTTAGGGTTTAAGGTTTAGGGTTAGGAGGGAATAAGCGTAATATAGTGACTAAGGATTATATGGGGACGGGATTCGTTTACGCCGCAACTTCCAAGAAGCAGAAGCACCCCAAGAGCCCCAATCTCAGCCCTAAACCCATGTTCTGAACGCTAAGGATTTAGTTGAAGGTAGGTCGTCAGAAGGATTTTTCAATTGATGTGCTATACTGGATTTTCTGTTAAGGGGTCTAAAGTAAGCTGCCAAAATATGGATCTATAGTAAATAATAGCGTTCACGAAGATTGGTAACTCATTCCAAATATGGATCTATAGTGAAGCGTAGCGTTCCCTAGTAACTGCAACTTATTTCGAGTTCCTTGAAAGCAAGCCTTCATCGGTGAGATGCTCAGGTAGACGGCGGGGGGCTGTTGGGTCCATGGTTTAAAGTCATGCTGAGGGTGTCGCTTGTCGTAGTAAGATTTTGGGGGGTTGATGAACGAGAAGTTTGCGGCAGCAAAAAATGTGCTGAGCCTGGGTTACACTTGGCGTTTCATGTGCCTCTGAGACGACTTGAGCTAAAATGCTAGGGTTTAGGGTTTAGGGTTTAGGGCTCGGATGCGCGAGTGGCGATTTTGAGCCATCAAAGACCAAATTCGATGACAGTCCACTTCATGCAGTGGGTGCTTAAAATTAGCGGAGGCAATCCCAAACCCCGTGCCCAAGCCAAAGGTGAAGCGGAGAAGCGTGATTTCGAGCCATACTACCAGGACGCTCCATGCTTCAGGTACAGAACTGGCCTACGGGGACACCTTACTCAATATTCTTTATCCTTAACGCAAGATGCCAACGTTAACACGATGTTTGGGACATGTTCCCTACATAGATGTCTCATAGTATCTAATGCTCATGAGGGTCCTCTCTGATTTTTGTAGGGGACCCATATTATGTCCACAGGGTCCCTTGTAGGGACCCTGATTCTGAGAATCTCTCATTTACTCTTCACCCCGCTTACAACAAAAAAGGCAAGCAACTTTGCATTCCAAGCTGCTTCACAACCCCTATGCCAAAACCTTAAACCCTAAGACGGAGGGGTCGCACTGTATCGTCTGAAGCTCCAAGCAATGATGGGAGTGGCCACCTGAGTATGGACTGATCAGCAGGTAGCCCCGCTAGTGCAGTGACCTGTGTATGCCCAGCCTGCTTATAACTATAATATGACTATACGGACCCTATAACAACCATGTGACTATATTAAGGTCCAGATCTCTAAGGTTGAGACTAAATAAACCCCTTGTCATACTTCCCATACACCAAACATCGAGCGACCTGGAAGATCAGCCCTTGTCACGCACAGAGAGGCCTAGGGTTTAGGGTTCCAACTCCCGTCGCCCCGCGCCCTACGATGAATTTGACAAGCATCTGCGACTGGCAGCAGCCAAATCCGACGGAAGAATCCACCTAAGCAGAGAGAGTGCTGAGTTTCAGGATTCAAGGGCTAGTAGCATGCGGGAAGCTTCAAGAGAGTTTGATGTAGAGGATTTCGAGAGAACCGGGTACCGGGCTACGAGGGACGTATGAGGCTTTCAAGGGGGCTCATGGAATCCTTAATGATTCATGGACTTTGTAATAGTAAGTAACACCCATGTATTTCAAGATCTCATAGGGCAGGATCACAGCAAAAACCACGTCTGGAAGCTCGCAGGGAAGTCTGATACGCACTGTAGCAGAAATGGAATAGCGCGTATCTCCGGGTTGCGTTGTTTGAATGCCATGGGCCCTTTCCTAACTGGGACCGTTGGGCCTTCAGTTTGGTATCTAATGCCCGGGACACCATGGAGGCGCTCGCCACGCAGTCCCTTCCAAAGTTATACCCCAAAGGGTCCAAAGTACCTATATGGTAGAAAGTATGGTTTCTGTAGTAGTAATTTCCCTTATGGTTTGGGTAAGTATTCCCTATATGGGTACTTTGGACCCTTTGGGTACAGGCAACAGGCAACCTACCTAGCGGAAGCCATGTTTCTACAAAAAATGGCGGTTGGAGCTACTTGGGTGGTAGCTTTAGCTTTTGTATCCGATTGGGGTACTGTATGCACCTAAAGAAAGATTGAAGCCTTGCTCGCTGAACTCGAGGAGCATGATTTTGAAGTTTCGGGTCTTTTCCAGCATCTGTTTCAACTCGTGGCAGCACAGAAGCTGCACAGAGGCCACAGGCCATTCAGCCGACGCCAAGCCTTGTACTTCCAGGAACACTATTACTGTTAGCCTTGTGATCCTTTCCATGAGCCAACGGAATCTCAATGTTTGGGGGCCTGGAGGACAGTCTGAGAACGCCGCCGTCTACAAAGAGTTCAAGGGCGGATTTGTGGCCCAAAACTGTTGCTTACAAACTGCGCGCAAACGCGGGGAAAGAGTTGACATGCCACCCATCGTGGCACATCCAAAAGATCGAATTGCTGCACGGAGGTATTCGAAAAAATAGACGGGCTTCCATTCAGAAAGCCGTGCGTCGTTACTCCTGGTGCACACCTGGTGACAACTTGCACCAGGGCTGCTTCAAGAAGTGAGCGTACTGTTTTTTTAGGAGCGGGGACACGCATGCTATATAGGAAGGTATATTGCTGTACTGCGGAACGCTGGGGCCTTCGCGCTCTGTCAAACCTAGCCAGGAGTCTTGCATGCAGGATCGTCAAGGAGCTGTCCTTCATGTTGGAAGGCTAGACAGCATGCCACACAGCCAATATGCCTTGGCACGCTCCAAGATGCTAATTTCGTGCATTGAATGTCAGATTAGGGCAGTCACAACTGCGTCCCCCCACTTGGGAAGCATCCTGAATGTAGAGTCTCTCCTCATTCTGACATGTTAAAATTGGAAATGTTGCCATTGTTCTTACACGACGCTCCGTTACATGAGGTATGTGTGGTGCGCGGAAGAATTTCTTCTCCTCCGAAAGCCAATACCTTATGGTTGCTGGGGCTTAGTATGAGATATGTGAATATATCGCATAGGCATTTGTTGGGGAGAAATTCCATTATTCCCTACCAAAAACCACTAAGTATGAGTATGAAACGTCAATGAGTATATCAGCTCACCACCAGACCAAAAGTTGTTGCCCACGCAGGATCCCTTAACCTGAAAGCAGCCGCGAACCCAAGGGCTCCTACGTGTGTAATGCGGCCAGTAACTTCTGGGGAGAGTGGTGAACTTACATGCTTTGCACAGATTGAATACAAGCGAATGGACCCGGTTTAGGAGGATTCTTGTCTCAGGATTCTCCCAGGCTGCTGGGTTGGGCTAGAACTTCATAGCTTCCTACCGGTTCAACACGACGTCTCCGGAGACTGCGCGGTGGTCACTGCCAGCGGCACGAGGCCAAATCTGGGACTGCACGATGGACTGGCCTGAACCATGTCAAGATGGAGAGGTTTAATCTTCAAGGGTGGAGGTTTAGGAGTGTAGGGGTCGGGGTTCTAGGTTTCAAGTTTGACGTTCATACAACTTCATGAACTCCAAAGGCATGTAATGTAAAAGCATTGCCTTTTTGGGTAGGCAACAGCACTGGGTGGAGTCTTCTTACCTCTGGTTAGCAAGGAATGGAAGAACAAAAAGAAAATGGAAAGTACCGTATTGTTGAGGAAGATATAGGGACTACTTTAAGGATCTGTGACATCATTCCTTGCTAAGGAGAGGAAAGCCTTCTTGGACGAGAGTAGACCGATCTCATCCCGTGAAGGTCCAGGAGGCAGTTGGACTTCAACCGCTGAGCGGCTGGCAGTAAAATCAAACAGACTCAAGGAAACCTCCAGGTGGGTAGCTATGAGGTGGGTACCTAAGAAGGACGAATACACATATATATATATATATGCGTCAGCATTCACAGGTCCCCCCGCTGTGGTCCTCTCTTGTCCAGTGATCTCGGTTTGGTGGGTTTGATGGTTTGGATTAGAAGTTTGGATGAGGTTAAAGACCCTTTCACAGTGTTAAAAGAGAGGTTCTATAAGGTTTAAAGAAGGTTTGCAGAAGGTTCATCAATTTATAACGTGTTGCCAAGGGTTCCAGAAGGTTTCTGGGGGTCTCTAGCGGGCTTATGAAGGTTTTTGTAAACTTTTATATGCAGGGCGTAAAGAGACAGAGGATGTCTAAAGGTTTTTAAGCTTCTACAAAATTTTATGGAGGGTTTACATGGCGGTCATAGCGTTTTTTGCAGGTTGATAGAAGGTTAAAGAGTTTTGTGGAGGGTTCGTAGTGGGTTTTATAAAGATTTCATAGAGTTGTACAGTATTGGGCGCTGATACAGGCAACCCCCCCACGGTCCTGTGCTGTCTCTGGATCCTGCGGTGAGTTCTTGTAGAGGGTTTGAAAGACGAGAAGAAAGGTAGGGAGTGTAGGGAGGGGGAGGAGCAGGGAGTGAGAGCCCTTTCCTTGCTGGTACCAACCTGCTAACTACTCGGATGCAGGTGCATAGGTCGCCCTGTTGCTTTCTATACGTAAAAGTGGCACGAAACCTAGGTTTGAGCGCGATTTGGAGGAAAAGCATGGTAGTTGGACGTCCAGGAAGCGATTGCAGTCAGGACAAGATTTCACTCTTTGTAACATTGTGTTTCGGTTGCTGAGATTGAGTTTGTTAACCCGGAGTCCGCAACCCGCAACACGTAGAGAAACAAAAACGCTGTAAATACTAGTGTTTTGGGCATGGGCATGGGCATGGGCGCTTGTGATAGCCTTCCTTGTTCCACATCCATGCGAGGTCTAAGTAGCAAGGATCCCTGCAGAGATCGCATCATGTCTCATCTAGCGGAGTGCCTCCAGAAGCTTTAGAACAGGCAGGTCGTCTTCTAACGATGTGTCTGCTATCGGATCATGACAAAGCAGGTAGAGGTTTCATTTCAGTATCACGTGGTAGCTGCCATAAGCGCAGGGGATCCCAACGTAGACTCTAAAATGCTTGAACCCTCGAACTTGATATGGAATTTTCGGAAATCCTAACCGTAAACCCTATAGCGCCACAAAAACTTCATAACCTCCCTCACAGGTGGCCTCTTACTTTTTGAACCCCCCATGCGCTTGGGACCAGCTCCTGAGCGGATGAAACCTTTCCTTCCTCCGAAGCCAAGTCGTCAACACCTAGCATTTACCTGTAAGACTGATTAAGTTCAGTAGTAAGTCTCCCCAATTAATAGGTAAACCCATAAAGCTGTAGGCAATCGAGATTACAGGTAGGGTTTAACTAGGGCGTGCTTAACCTCAATCTTGAACCCTCAAAGGAAACTCAATTATGCTGCGCGCGCAGGATGTTCTAATTTAAACTTCAGCACCTAGGCTTTCCTCATCAAGGGCTTCAGGGCGGCTTTTAGCAGCTAAGTAGGGTACGGGACAAGTGCCAAATGCCAAGCATGTACGTACATGCTGACTGTTATGTGCAGCATGGCCCCTTGAAAGCCAAAGAAGCTCAGTTTCACGAAGAAGGGGAGTGTCGTAAACTTTGCCCAGTGGCCCACGGAGATGGGAGTCTTCTGAAAGTACACGTAATCCAGTCGCACCGGGTCGTCGTTGATGGTGGAGGGGTCCGGGTTGCCGGGGTGAAGCTCAGCCCAGGCCTGGGTCGACCGGTTTGAGGCAATCCCTTCACACTAACATTCAAAACGCCCCCAGCCTGAATATTACATATGTCCCCGGTACGTAAGGTCTCCTAATGGGGAAGCGTTTAACATCAAGGGTGTGGGTGTCTCATGGTAGGAGGAGTGGGGGCCTCACAGTAGCATGAAGGGAATTTGTTGAGGGCTTAGGGCCTGGGGTTTGGGCTTCAAGGTTTGGGTGACAGGATGTACAGTTTAGCGTCATGGGGGAGTGTGCGTGGGGGGGTCGTACATAACAATTGGGAGGGGAGATCCTTTGTGGAGGGTTGTAATCTACTAGTGCCTATCATAATCAATTGAGTATAATCATTCCCAAGGGCTCCAGTTACCTAAATAATGGGAACTGGGTTCTAAAAACCCTATAGTTACATAGCCCAGTAACCTACTATTCAGGTAACTGGGAGCCCTAGGATTTTTTTCTGGGATTCTCAAAGGATGCCTCTTCGCTTGAAAACTCTCACACGGGTCATAGTAGGGTTTCCCAGTTGCTGTAATATGTCCTCGGGAGCATGAAAAATTCGCGTCAGCGAGCTCAGAACGCGGGGCTTAGGGTTTAAGGTTGCCAGGCCTTAGAATACAATCCCTGTCCAAAACCTATGAACCCAAAAGATGTGCGGATCAGAGAAGGGTCTGGGGGATGTCCATGAGGGCTCAAGGCTACAACCCACTGCAAACCTATTAGAGCATAGAGCTCAGGACCCTGAATCCTATATCTCGGATAGCTGAGATGCGTCTGTGAAGGTCATTGGAATTTGCCAATGACGCCCGAAGGCATCAACATGCCCTTGTCTCAAAAGCTGCTGCGATGGCTGGAAGTAACCTTTCGTTGGGGATTCGGTGTATAGGGCGGTGTAGGGCTGGGTCTACGGATTCTGGAGTGAGAACCGCACCAAGAACCAAGATGTAGAGGATTTCAAATCTAGGTGGCTGAGGTGGGAAAGACAATGACCAGGTCTTGTCAGATACCTCTATCTGAGAAATTGTTACTGTTGAGCGCGCTGCTTAAAGAAGAAGATGCTGAAGAACACATGTGGGTGCGCTCTCTTTACCATTTCGCAATATTCGACGACAAGCCCCTCAACCTAGAACATATGGGCATCCGAGACGACGCTGGACTCTGAACCATCAGTCCTTAACCTCAATTCATCCGCTCAGAAGGGAGCCGCGTGGCCAGTGTTCAGGTCTCCCATAAGGACGATGGGGTACGGATGTTGGTACTGAACCTGGCAGTGGGCTGGGAAGGGGTACTGTAAGGGCTCATGGTTCATTAGGGTTTATGACGGTTTAGGGCTTCAGGATCTGGCCAGGCCTCTGGATTTGTAGTCTCCCCCAGATTGAAGAAATAGGTGCGTATATCTATGTATATAAATAGATGTATCTTGAAAAAGGGTTTCTTGTGGACTGCTGTCCTTTAACTTGAAAAAGGGTTTCTTGTGGACTGCTGTCCTTTAAATACAGGCCTATCAAAGTTCCGCGTTGGTTTGGGATAGGGTAGGTTTGGCTTGTTCCGAGGATTAGGGTCGAGGGCTCCAGGTTAAACCTTGAATCCTAGTTCACCCTGCTCCCCCTCCCTAAAGACTCAGTTCTCTGTCAGCGCCGATAAGCGCCACACCGACGCTTGCAGCGAAGCACCAACTGAAGCAGCCATGTGACGATGTCTATGTTAATGCTACAAGTCCTCGACATGAAGCCCCCATTCATCCGGAACTCGCTCGGGAGAGATTTGAAGAGAATGAATATGCTAGGGGCCTGCTAGTGCTAGACCCTGGCTCACCCGACGCCCTAAACCCTGATTTGGGGCTTGCTTAGAGGTACAGGGTACCCATAACCCAATTCTTAATTGTACTTTTCAGCCAAGTATCAGCCTCCTAACCCTAAAAGTGTTGTACTTCGGCTTGTATCGCTGAGACTTCGAGTGGGTTTAGGGGCTACAGGTGAGTAATGTTTTTTGGTGGTTGAACCTAGTAAGATAATATTCCTTATATAACTACTATACCCCAAAAGGAGGATGTAGTCTTACTCTATAATGGGTACCCTAGTATCCCCAAATTAAACACTACTCAGGTGAAGCACCTGGCTCAAGGTCTTGGTGACAAAGTCTACAGCCTCGGTGATGACATAGTCGCCACGGCCTGGTAATTAGTGGTCACGGCGGGTTTAGGCTTAAGGGTTTAGGGATTTGGGTTCAGGAGTTTCAGGCCGGGAATGGGAGTTAATCGAGTTCTTGGCTTCCAGGTTAGACCAACTTTTGAACGCACGGTATACTTGTGTCATGGGAACAAGCACTATTTCTGTCTTCTACAGCTATCAGTCTTCTAGGTCAGCGCAGCTGCAGGGCATTTCTCAAAAGCCGAGTCCGGCACTATGGTACCCTAAATATTAGCCGCCTTTGCTGCATTGATCCAACCAAACGGTGGGAGTCCCATACTGTGGTCTGGGCTAGTCTGGTCTGCATCGTGCGATCTTGTGCGATCTCCTGCAGTTTCGTGCGTTTACACTGTTACATGAACACCTCTTGCGTGCAATCTCATGCGATCTCGTGTGATTTCGTGCAATCTTGTGCAGTCTCGTGCGTGCAAAGGATGGGTGAGGCCGCCATAATTGCTGTCTGGAAAGAGGCACCAAAGGTTGAGTGTCGTTTAGTATTTGGGATCATGAACAGCACCTGGCCGTGGCGAGTGAACTGGCTCCAGTAGGACCAGGGCACCAGGGGTTTGAAACATAGCCCTGCCCCTAACATAAAATATTGCATGGTGCTTTTGTGATATATTGGAAGTGTTTACATAATGGGAAGTGCATCCTGGCATGCCTTGTGGCGGTTCCTATTAGAAGGCAAAAAACCATACCGAACCTGAACGGAAACTACAATGCGGGGCCTAGCTAAGTAGCATCGAAAAGTATGCCACTAAAGGGTACAGGCCCTGTACCCCGCCTAAACCCTAAACCCTAAACCCTAGTGAGTCCAGGCCCAGGCACAGCAAAGAGGATGCGTGCCGGAAGCGATGAGAGAATAGCCGTCCGACTTACGCCGCAAAGCCTGAGTTCCTGTTTCCCTGAATTTTGGTTTAGGGTTTACCCTCATTGTGCTTTTGGAGGGCTTCAATGAGCCGACGCGCTTGGTCTTGGGTTGAGGGTTCGGTTTAGAGTCTTCATCTTAAAAAACCCCTATATCCCTTGTAGTTTCCATTCTATTTTCCATTACCCCAATATAACCCCAATACAACCCAAATACTTTCCATTTCTTTTCCATTATCCCAATATAACCCCAATAGAACCCTATAATATATACCCCAATATATACCCTATAATCCCTATAGTTTCCATTTTCTTTTCCATTATTAGATGTTTTGGGCGCTCACCCCTTCAAGACCTGGAGGTCCTCTTGCCAGGGCTTGAAGCCTCTATGGGGGATGCGGTAGGTAAGGCTTTTCCTTGTAGCTCCACCTGGCCACAAACTGCTAAAGTGGGCCACTGTAAGGTACTACAAAAAGGAAACATATTATTTACTATATGCCCATACTAGGCTCTACGGTAGCTACTTTAAGTTCCTTAACAGCAACCCTGTGAAAGCCAGGCTTCCCAACAGGCACCAAGGAGCGGCCCAGTTGATCGCTCGGCCAGCTGAGAACGGAACAAGGTCGCTAGCAATGTGCTCCCACCTTACTGTTTGTTAGTAGGGCATGGAGCCTGAACCTGAACCCTAACAGGAGGAATGGAAAAGCAAATGGATGCTGCTATAGGGTTTAGGGTTTAGGTGTTAAGGTAGGGAGTGGAGGAATGGATGCCTATAGTCACGCCGTTTAAGGTCTAGGGTTCGTTTTCTTTTCCATTCCTTCCTTCCCTACTAACGACCAGCAAGCCGCTTGTCAGACCTGTAGAGGATGTCTGCATCATTGAACTGCTCGGTAGCACCTCCTGTTGCAAATGCATACACATTGCCTGGGCTGCTTTTTTAAAGGACTGAAAAGGAGTTACCACAAGAACGTAACCGTTTTATTTACCCTGCATCCATGCTACGGTAACTTCACCCTAAAACCTGTTTAGCCCCTGTATACCTGTATAAAACACCTCAAAACCCTTTCACGGGACCTATTATGGTAGCCTAATTTCAATTCCTTACATGTTCCCAGTGTACCGGTGTACCTAAAAAATACCTATTAAGCCTCACCTGGACCTCAAAAGTAGGTAGAACAATGATCCGAAAACACCAAAAAATCGTTTACATACTGCTGGGGTTCAGCTAACCCACCATACCCTACACCCTAAACCACCACACCCAAAAAAACACACACACACACAAACACATAAAACCCTGACTTTTAACAGGTGCCCAGTCGCCGGACCGCTGGTTCAACAGGTCAATGATGGCACCCTTCTCGTGCCACATCTCCGGAATGGCAGCAATCTCAGGCTGCATTCCTGGGCTGCTGTTCAAGAACTTAAGTAAAAGGTTCGCGCGATTTCGGGTGTCGGGTTAAGGGGTAACCTCGGACCACCAAAAACAAAAGAACATGGAATATGAAATGGACAC
This sequence comes from Symbiodinium pilosum, assembly GCA_905231905.1. Lineage (NCBI taxonomy): Eukaryota > Dinophyceae > Suessiales > Symbiodiniaceae > Symbiodinium > Symbiodinium pilosum. The sequence continues at coordinate 44,780 of CAJNIZ010012903.1, forward strand.
TAGCATAGCCCCAAAACAAGTTTGAATTCAGTCAGCGTATTGTTGCCAGTTTGCTGTAAGTGCGGCTTACGGCTCAGTTACCATATATACTGTTCATTTAAAAATTCAGACCCCTTAACAGCAAGCTAGATTCGCATCAGCTCATCCACAACGGGATGGATGCGGCCGGCCAATGTGAAGACGTACAGGTTCCAGGTCACAAATCGCGTGGGGTTACCTTGGTTCTTCGAACGGGAAGAAGGCCCTAACACACCGGCCTTGGCCGATTGTTCTTGCACCTTGTCCGGAACGTGTAGAATTTTTCAGTCTTCATACGTCTCCGTCTAGAAACCTGTTAAGCACAATCCTGTTGAACCCTGCTCCCCAATGCGTACCAGCCCCTGAATCCTAAACGGAACTCCCCTAAACGAGTATGACACCCGCTAAAGGTGCTACAACAATGGCTGTCCTTTTGGAACAGAGCTACCAGGGGGCTGCATTTTAGTTTGGAGTAGGCAAGCACTCAAACACTAGAACTCTAAAACTCTAAATCCTAAACCCTAGACCCCTAATACCTAAATCACCAAACCTTCAGACCCGCTCCTGACTCCTTAGGAAGGAAACACTTGGCAACCCAACCCCTGCAAGAACCGCCCGGCTTGAGTAACTGCACATGACATTGGGCTGCTTGTCCAGATCTTTATGTAAAATAGTTAGCTATGAGCCCCTTCCTGAAGATAGCTGCGCACGCTACAATTGCAATAGGGGGTCATGCCTAGGGTTCAAGGTTTCGTTACCGCTACACTGGACCTCAACCTCCGCCTGGTGCTGATATTGGTAAGCTTGCCTCCTCTGTAACCCCGGTTTGGGTCCTTGATATACCTGTCTTAGTTCCGGCTTACAAACCCTACACATCTCCACATGCATACCATTGATTCCTCCTAAACACCCTGTTTCCTTATGAGCCTCCAAAAATATTCAGACGCAGTCACCGGCACCATTGTTGTTCTGGCTCTGCGACTGGGTTGCGGACACCTACCATGAAACAGGAAAGGAAGCCAATGATCAATACTTCAATACGTAGCTTACAGTTCCGGGCGGGGTGTCGAAGAATGAATAAGCATCAAAAACAAGTGTGACCTACTCGACATAGAAAATTAACTAGCCAATAAAGAGCGGACCTCGTTGGTTGCGAAATGCAGAACTGTCGTTGCTTTTGGAGCCTCGTGGTGACCAGTGCAGAACTGTCATCGTTTTTCAAGCCTCATCGCTGCAAAGTGCGGCACAGTCGTCTTTCTAGGAACCTCGCGGTGGCGAAGTGCAGAAATGTCTTTGATTTTGGAGCCTCGCGGTGGTGAAGTGCAGAACTGCCGTCACTTTTGGAGTCTCGTGGCGGCGTGAAGTGCAGAACTGTCATGGCGTTTTTGGAGCCTCGTGGTAGCAAAGTGCAGAACTTTCATACTTTTTGGAGCCTCTTAGCAGTTGACAAGGATTCACGATTAGACATGATACGGGTTCATGCTCGAAACGCCGAGGGGAGGGTGCAGTGGATTCAGCAGCACGGGGTTGGGGGGTGTGCAGCCCACCCATTTTCAAACCATTGAACTAGGTGGCAATTGTTGATCAGGGGAGTCTTTGCAATCCTTCATGCTTCCTTGCAACCCAAACCCTGCCTAAAAACGATCAAAACAATCCCCAACAACAAAAACAAAAACGATGGTTCGTAGCAGTAGTAGTACGAGTCCCTCTGGTGGTCTTCGTATGATTGTCTGATTCATTTTTGTAGTATTGCTAGAATGGTTAGTAAAAGTTAGCTTTAGAAATATCGTTCCTGAAATTACGTGCGCCATTACTACGATTGCTATCACTACTTCTGATTATTACTTTTGGTAGTTTCCCAAAATAAGGGGGCCTTAATATTGACCCCAATATACTACAGAACTTATCATTGGGAGCCCCAAAATCCCGTTTATTTGTTCAAGTTTTCTGGGGTTCCTCGCTCGTGCAAGACTGACCAGAGGACCGCAGGACTAGAGGGCCAGGGGATTGGAACTGCCTCAGAGTTCACGCAATTGTTTCTTGATGTTTATCCATGTTGTTTGATACCTATGCCGTCTCGCAAAACCTCGCAAGACCTCCACGCCTCACAAGCTTGGTGGCCTATTCTCGCCTAAGAACCAGGTCCTGCGCTATGGGCTCCGAGGAAGATGTCAGCACAGTACCCTTCCGCCAAGCAAACTCAACCCTCGATGTTAACGTCAAATCTCTTACGCCCGAAGCTGTGTCTTTCCCTAATTCCTATGCTTCAAGATCGCAATCCCTGACACCAATGCCGCTGCCTGAATCACAGAGTCCAACTCCACCCCTAGCTGCAAAAACCCCAGACTCGGCTTCCAACATCCTGTAGAGCTACATATATAGCTCACAGATCTCCCAGTCCATCTATAAACGGCTCCCTGAAACCATCGGACCAAACATCTCAATCGCAAAGTGTCTGCCGCCTAGGTTGGACACACATAGATGTAACAATTGTGCATATCAATGAATATACAAACACAGATGTGTTCACAACAAACTTGTATATATATATATATGTATACATATGCGGGGTTCCCATAATTAGGGGTACCTGTTTTGCGGGCGCCCTTGCGATGCGGGGTCTATACTGGGGTTTCGCGATTGATGGAAGCTACATCATTACCATCTATCTGTATATATGTATATATGTGTATGTAAACACATGATCTTCTGCCATGTTGCGGTTTGATTTGTTATCCGCAAGTATACTGTAGAGGCCTGAGGAATTGCCAATACGACTTTCAGGTCTATTGAAAATACCATAAACCCCTAAACCCTAAACCCTAAACCTTGACGCTGTACTACACCATAATTACATAAGGAATCTGAGACTATATTAGAATTTAGGGTTAGTCATATTGGCAAGTACAACCCCTGTAACTACCATACAGCCCTTCCACACTTAATTCTCCGCTATTGGGATATTCCGAAGCCCTATACACATACCATTTCTACTGAAGCCTAGACCCTAAACCCTCTGCATTGCCCCCTATTCTTTTAATCGTCTGGCTCTTGGAAATGCAGATAACAAAATTACGACCTGTTTTCGGAGAACGGCCTGAACCCCCAACCCTTAAACCCTGTACCCTACTGCCTAAACCCTAAGCCCGGAACCCTAAACCCCAATTTTGTGGTTATATAAAGGCTTTTACATTACCTACCCTTAACCCTAAAGCCCAGGGATCTCCCAGATGCTGAACACCAGAGTAGATTTCCAGCGGGCCCCCAGATCGGACAAACCCTGTAAGAAGGATAATTATGAGGGTTTGGGGCTTCTGATTTTTTATCGGTTTAAGGTTTAGGGAACCGAGAGATTATTTAAACACTGTCTTTTAACCCTAAACCTTAAACCCTAAACCCATGGTTACTTAGAGGGTCTGTCCCATCTCGGGGGTCCCTTGGGGATCTACTTGAGACGCCTCCCGAGCTGGTGCGCCCGTGGGCCAAGCACAAGGGCTTCCACCCAAAGAGCAGAAGCCATCTGCCTGGCTGGGTTTAGGGCTTACCTAGACCCTCCAATGTAGTTCCTTTTGGGGTTTGGTATGGTCTTTGGGGTAGGACTCTTATTAGGACTACCAAAAAAGTACTACATTGGAGGGTCTAGGTAGGGTTTGGAGTTTAGGGCTTAGGGCCTGGGATTTAGGATCTGCGGTTTGGGGTTTGAGGTTCAAGGGTTTTGCACCGAGGTCCATCAGCCTATGGATTTCCAGTAATTGTGGTTTCTAGGTAGGGGATGGGGACCAATTAAGGCTTTTGATGCCACATCCTCCTTTCACAAAACCTGAAATTTCAACCTGGCATTTCGCCCCTTGAGACATGCCCACCTGCAGGTGGCAATCCCAAACGGGATTGGGGCCATCCGAGTCCTTGGCGCAGGCGACCGGCTCCTTCTGCTCTCCACACCTTCGCAACATCAGGCGTTGAAAGGCTTAGGGCTTACCCTCCCGGAAACTAACATGGAAACCCAAAAAGGGCCCTATAAAGACTACAGTCCTTTTAAAGGGGGGCTATATGGGTTTCCATGTTAGTTTGGGGGAGTGTAGGGTTTGGTAGGGTGTCATTTAACCCTCCTGAACCCAGCATTAGATGTCTGCCTGACTGCTGTGACCATAAGCTCTCTAGACCCTGAATCCCCAACCCTAGTAATAGTAATAGTGGTAGTAATAGTAATAGTAATAGTAATAGTAATAGTAATAGTAATAGTAATAATAGGTTTCCTTAGGTTTCCAAGATAATTTCGACGAATGTCATGTGATCGCTGGAGTCAGTACGTAGGGATTACAATGCATCAGACGGGCGAAGGGTTCTCCCGAGGCCCAGGGGTCCCCCCAATATCAAACACCCCCACCACGACATAGAAATGTTCCCCAATATAGGTAGAGAAAGAAATAAACAGGGAGAGAGAGAGAGAGAAAGCTGTATATGCGACTGATATGTAATTGACATATGTATATATACACATACATGTTCGCTCTTGGTGGAAACGCCGTATTCAAGAAACTTCCTACAAAACCTTGCTCCAACTTACTGGTGCTGAAGGGATAGTGGGGGAGTGGACCCCTGCCATAATCCTTATACTACGCTCCTAACGGTTCCATGTGGTACCTATATTCACTCCCCCACCCCAAACCCTGAAGCCTAAATCCTATATTCACTCCCCCTTAACTACGTGGCACTTAGGACCCCTACTAAGGGTTAACCCTTAGGCACCTATAATAGGAATATAAGGGAATCCCAAAGGGTTAAGGGTCGAAGGTCCAAGCTAAGTCCCAAGGAGTTAAGCACCAGTAGGCCAAGTGCAGCCTTGGGGCCACGAAGCACGAGCCAGGTGGAAGTTCGGCTTCTCCGCACAGCTGGGCAGCCTGGGCTAGCCAAGGATTTAGGATTTGGGTGGTTCTATGGGCCTTATATAGGGTTCCCTTCAATGGGTCATGGGATATATACAGGGTTTGGGGCAGCTGAGGATTTAGGATTTGGGGTGTGGAGCTCAACAACTTGTTTCAGCACCGCTGCATGCTGGTCCTAAACCCTACAACCTAAACACCGCCCCCTATACATATAGGAAACGGTACATATGTACACATAACACACTGTAGCTGAACATCGTAGTCTATCTATCTATACATACATGCATACATACATGCATGCATGCATACATACATACATACATGTTTTCCCTTAAATATAGTCCCTTCTATAATCCCTATAATATGTGTATATATATATACATACATACATGCCTTGCCCTGCAGCCAAGCAGCTCAGTGAGGCCCCGCCCGGATCCTCGGAGCATTGGCACCGAGCTCTCCGCGGTGGCGAGCAGAAGCTGCAGTGCGGTGCAGCCTGGGGGCTTACGATTTAGGGTTTAGGGTTTTAGGGTTTAGGGGTTTAGGGGCTTAGGGTTTAGGGTTTTAGGGTTTAGGGTTTAGGATATAGTCCCCCTGAAGCAGGTGGAATATGGGGGTTATATAGGGAT